>JASKGM010000005.1:13851633-13881316 GCA_034509205.1 Ceratonia siliqua
TACATTCTTTTTTAAGAATCAACTTCTCATTCTATAAAAGTCATTCTTTTTAAAGCACATCCGAACAGGCCCTTAATCCCTGCCGGCTGCCTCATTTTTGCTTAATTAGAAATTAATGAGTTTTTGTAGTTTAAATAAATTGTAATAAAATTCGAAAATCATTGCATCAAACGTCGTTATTTGACTTAAATTAACTGACAGCTGTCTTATTTTATCAACTCCTTAGACCGAGTGATAACGGCGATTGAGATCAAGGACATGGACATTTCCCACACACCAAATAACAATTGAACACGTACCCCAAGAATATTCGATCTTAGATACTGAACTCAACCTTGAGTTTCCCCTTCCCTCGCGCCTTCTATATAATCAATCACTCAGCTCAAATTCCTTCATCTCACACAAGCCTCTCTCTCTCTCTCTCTCTCATTTCCCTTTACGCAGAGAAAAAGACTCTTCAGAATTCGATACTCTTCAATTGCTCTGTTGGGTTCCTTCTCACTCTTCGATTCCTGTACCTAATTTGCTAGAATGGACCTTACAGGAACGAATTCGAACAAGCCACCCGGGAAGCCATTACCGCCACGGAGAGGGCAAATCAAGATCAGGATACTTAAGAGCGTCTTCACTGTGTTTGCATCTTCGGCTGGTGACTCTGGACGCACCAACGGAGAACATGGAGCTTCTCTGAGCTCCTCGCCTATGACACCGGCCACTCCCAGTGGGTATAACACTGAAGAGTGATGCCCAAGCCGGTTCTTGCTTTCGGATTCAGTGGCCTCGTGATGCAGTATTTGAAACTTTCTAAGTTTGCTATTCAGGGTCTCTTAAATTACCTGTTCGTCTTTCTATTTCTTTTGTTGTTGATGTTCTGGGGGGAAAAATGGGGGAATTCGATTCAAGAGTTCCATGTATTGATTCTGTATTGGGGAGTTTTGCAGTAGAGAGTCTAGAGACCCTGATGTGTTTGTATACTAATAGTTGTAAATAAAACTTGGCAGCTTATTTTGGTTATGGCCTCCCCTTGATACACAGTAATGTTCTTCTCCCAGATTTTGATGTATCAATTTGTTCAGTATGGAGATTTCTAAATAATGTGTTTGATATATAATTGGAATTGACCATTTTTCAGCCCAGTAAGGACTAAGGAGGCCTCTCTAAACGCTTTCTCCTCGTCTGAAAACTCTCTCTCCACCATTTCTGTGAGCCCAAGTTCGCCTTCTCCATTTTCTATCCCAATTTCGACTCCATAGCTGAGCCTTGCAAGCATCGCATACCCTGTTGTTCACGCGCCAAGTTCTATTAGAACGGTCATCTCCCTCTTCTGCCTCTTCCTTTCCTTGGTGGATCAGGATCACTGCCTGAAAGTCGAAAGCTTTACTGGGATCTCTCTGTTTTGAAGCTTGAGCGTACTCTGTTGCTGTTTGGTCTTTCAGAAACTTGAAAGCATCGTCACCCTTCCAAGGAGGTAGGAGATGATGCATGGGATGGCGACCGCCGTCCGCCGACAAGGCAGTGGAGGTAGTGACAGAGAATCCTGAAATCCCGTGTGCGATCAAGCTACCGTATAATGTAAAAAAATGTAAATGAATAAAAATATAAATTAAAATTCTCGGAAAATGTTATGCCAAACATAGTTTATTTAGTTTCCTATAATAATATTTTATTGAGAAATGTAAATAAATCCTTGCACTAAACAGCACGTCGTATTTCTAGTTATTGATGGATTAGGATTAGGATATTTTTCATTTCTTAAAGAAATTACGAGTATTAATTTTAACAAGATAGTATTTGAATAATGAATTTCAGTTGTCTATTAAATGTGTTTTTCTCTCTTTGAAATTAACAATATAAATTTTTTATTCTTTGAACCCCTATTTAATAACTTAATTGACCTTATGGAATCTAAATATCATAGTTGCTTCTTGCCATTTGAAGAAGCAAGCAATGGTGGCTAATCCATGGTGCATGAGTCAGCTTTTGAAAATCCTAAATCTATTTTGATTTATGGTTTTTTTGGTGACGGCGGGCAAATAATTGCTTTGGTGTTCTCTTTATTAATGACTTTATTCTTCTTCCACAAAAATTCAAAAGTTTTAGAATTTTTGTAATTTCTTTTCTTTTTCTATGAAAAGGCTTACTCCCTCCGTTTCAAATTATTTATCATTTAAGGTAATAACACAAGAATTAAGGTAACTATTAAATAATCTCAATTCTAATAAAAAATAAGTGTATTTGATTAAATTATCCTTATTAAAGTATATTTAAACTTTTATTATTATTCTATTGAAGATAACAATAAATAGGGGTAATGTTAAAAAAATAACAATTAATGCTTCATTGATAATGTAAAACGACAGATAATTTAAAAAAAATAAAACTCATAAAACGACAAATAATTTAAAACAGTGGGAGTATCGTTTTGTTGGACTCAAGTACCAAAGATAAGATTGTTTGAGAAAAACAAGAAAAAAAGATATTGGCGTGCCCAAATTGAGCAAATAGTCACATGATGAAGAAAAATGTGGCACAATGTTGGGTTTTTTTTTTGTTTTTCTATAATTAATTATAGTGATGAAGAAAGTGGTAGCGAAATCTTGTTAACTTTGGTTATAGATTCGTGGATAAAGATTAACGAACAAGAATAGATTCATTAAAATGATTACAATCCAATTGTAGAAGCAAAGTTCAAACTCGAGAACAAGCTTTGCAGGGAAGAAATTGACCTTCTTGAACCAATTAATGATTCTCCTCGCACTTTGTTGACAATTAACCTCAAGGGTTTTTCTAGCCTACTCTATACTTGAGTGTAGGGTTTTTATTTTTAATTTTTATTAGTAGTTTTTATTTAAAAAAATAAGTTTAAAGAATTTAAAAAATTTTCTTAACACAATTATTAAAAAATAATTTTAAAACAAAGTAAAAAAAACACAAAAATAAAATATTTGGACTTTTTATATATATATATTTTTAAATTCTTTAAATTTATTTCTTAAAAAAATATAACAACAATTAAATAATTACAAATTAAATTTTTAAAAATAAAAATCTTATTACAAAGTATTCTATATTTCAAAATAAGAAAGCAATTACCTTAACCTGAAATTGAAATTGAAATTTGTTAATGGCCATTATCACATGCCAAACTTTTTATGTGTAATTTAATTTAATTAAGTTCCATTTGAGTGATTTTTATTTTAATTATAATATCATAAATTCATATTCATCTTCAATTTAATATAATGGGTTCGAATGAATGGATTTTTTTAAAAAAATGGAGTGAAAAAAACTGTTTCTATGAGTTTATTGAAAAACAAACACAAGCAATAAAAAAGTACAAAAGATATTTATTTTTGTAAGTTAAAAATTATAATTTCAAATAAAAGTATATACGATAGATAAAATAAAATAATAATCAAACTTTTAATAAAAAAATTTTTGAACAAAAATAATTTTAATATTTTTTAATTACAACTCATACTTATTATATTATTTTTAATAATTTTATTAATTAATTTTTTTATATTTGTACATTTAAACAAATTTTATAATTTAAAAATAATTTATAATTACTATATTCAAACATAAATTAACATCTAACCTTCTTATATTATTTCAACCCCATCAAAGTGGCCAATATCAAATCCTAATTAAAAATAGATTCAGTTATTTTTTTATAATTATTTTTAATACACTATGATTCTCTATTTATTTTTAGACACTCATAATCAAATTACACATGGAATATATATTTTTTATTAAATAATAATAATTATTTAAAAATAAATAAATAATTACAATTAAAAAAAGATGGATGTTTTCCTTGCACAGAATCCGGATCAGTTTCAAGTACATAATGAATTGGTAAAAGGGCATACCAATATTTTCTTAATAGGTTCTTTCACGTGCCCACCAATATATATATTTTTTAAGTAGAGTATTGCTTGTGCATTATAAAAAATCTTATTTAACTACTCATGTATTACAGCCTTGCTTTGCTTATGTGATTGGTCATACTTCCCATCATAACATTATAGTGTTTGTTGAATCTTACAAAAGAATATATATTTTATTTGTCAAATCATGTAACGTTGTAGCAATCAAACTTAACATGTTTTTGGGATCCATTGTATCTTGTTTAGCACTTTTAATGTAATAGCAAAAAATACTTTAATAAAATATGGAGACGTGTATTTTAAAAACAATTATTTGATACCGTCTAAAATATCCTTCATTCAGGCTAAGTAAATAGGAACAAATTTAATAATGTTAAAATGCATAAGAATTACATATTTATTGGTTTGATAATCTTAAAATGACATGTAAAATGTGTTTTAATATTTTAATTTAATATTCTAATAATTTCTTATTAAGTTGGTCTTTTAATTTATATTTTTAAAATAACTTTTTCTTTTAATTTCTTCTTCAAAATGATTTTTTGAAGATAAAAGAACAGATTAGAGATTCAAATTGAGCAACAAAATCATTTTTTCATTTTCCTATTCTCCTATTGAAATTCTCTTTTTTCGTTTTTTTTCTATTTAACTATCACCTTATTCAAACTCTTATCACCTTAATAAAAAATAAAAAATTAGAGTAATATTATTTATATACTAATTTTTTATACCTACTTTCATATATATTTTTATTATTATTTATTATATATTATTGTTATTATTTTATATTAAATTAATAATTAATATTAAAAGTATAAAGGAAGTATAGATTTTTTTAGTAAATGAATAGTATTATTGTAAAAGTTATTGTCTTAGTAATGTCAATTTTTTTAAATAAAAACATTAAAAAATTAAAACCATTTATTATGTAATTATTTTTTAAATAAAATAATAAAAATAATTAATTTGAAATACTTTTACAAATAAATAAATAAATATTATTTTATCTATTTTAAGATAATAATTATTTTAAAAATTTAAGTTTATTTTAAATTATTAATGAAATATTAATAATTATTTTTTAAATATTGTCATTATTTATTATTATATTTAATAAAATAATAAGAGTTTAAATTAATTTTAATAAAAATAATTTAATTTAATATAATTATTTTTTATAATTAAAGTTATTTAATAAATTTAATAATTTTTGTACTTATTTTAAATTTTAAATAAACAAATTAGAGGGAATTTTTTCTAGAAGTGAAATTGACGGTTCTGACACGTATTGGGTGAAAGTAACCGATTTGATTGTCGGACAATAGTGGGAGGGGAAGCACAAGTGGGCAACCTAAGAGGCTGTGAAAAGGGGCCCTGCTTTTGACTTATCTTTATGCGCCACGTGTTAGTGGCTTTGGATTTTGCTTCTCTTTCTTTGATTCTTGCTTCCTGCAGTTGTTATTCTGCTTTCTGCTTTGTCCTTGGTCCTCCCAATCAAAATTGGAAAATGGACAAAATATTAATTTTATAATTATACTTTCAAATATATTATATTCTATAACATCAGTTTTTACAAGTGCTTTTAAAAAATATATATTTTTTAAATATCTTCAAGGTGTTTCTATTGTTTTTTTGTTTTTAAAACACCCTTATGGCTATGAGAGCATGTTTCCAAACACATTCTTTTATTCTTCTAATTTAAAAACAAATAACAGGCCATTCTATTCTATAACAATATTATATAATATTTTCAAAACAAGTTCAGTGCTTCTTAATGATATAGAATGGAAATATTAAATCTTATAAAATTAAGTGTATAAATAATAAGGGGATTTTCTAACCTACTTATGAGTAAGTTTTATAATTTATTTATTTAATTTTTAATTTTTTATAATTTTAATTTTAAGAAATAAGTTAAAAGAATATAAAAAATTTTAAAAAACTAAAAAAAATATTGATTTTTTTAAATTTGTTTTAAATTCTTTTAACTTATTTCATAAAATAAAAATTAAAAAACGAAAATTTATAATTTTAAAAATTAAAAATAGCTCAGCACCATAAATAAGTAAATCTATGCGGGTATCTTTCACTAATTAATAGCCAATTATATATCTTATCTTAGTAGGTTGTTCTCCCAACAGCTTTAGTGTGACTTTGGGTTGAATGATATATCCATCACAACAAGAAAACAACATCATTGTTACTAGAACAGTAGAACCTATGACCTTGGGCGGCTGGGCCTTCTAGAACTGAGTCACTTAACGATTAAGCCTAATTAATTTATTTAATTTGTCCAACTTATATTAATAAATAAAACCTCATTTAGTTTAATTTAATGTTTGTTATATATATAAATAAGGAAATATTATCCTACATCCCACCCCCTTTTTTTCTTTTTTTACTTTTTCTATTTTTTATGTTTTTTTTAAATTTTTTTACTTTTTAAAATTAATTAATTATTTTTTATCTTATGTATTTTTTTCAGAAATTTTTAAGATGTTTTTGAATTTTTTCTTGAATTTTTTTACATTTCTTTTATTATTCATCTATAATTTTTTTATATTATTTATTTGTAACTTACAAGATTTTAAAAAAAATCCTAAAAAATTCTGAAAAAAATACATCATATAAACATATAATTAATTAATTTTATAAAATAAAAATTATTAAAAAAATTTTAACAAAAATTTTAAAAAAAATTTCTAAACTCCTCTACATGTGGGTGTAGGGGAGTGTCCCCATATAAATATGTTTGACTTGAGTTGTACTTTTTTTTAGTTATATTTTGTATTTTGGATGGTAGTTGCTTTATTATTTTAAGTTATCCACTCTATGGTTAGATTTTTTTTAAAAATATATCATTCTTATTTAAATATTGAGTATTTACTTTTTTATTATATTAAATATATCCAGTCCAGGCTGGTCTAGTCTTGAATTTTAAAATTAAAAACAAAACTAGGCCTTGACAATTGGTCAAAGGTGGGCACGAGACTCCACAACATCGTTAGAGTAAACTGTAGTAACATTTGTTAAAGGGCGTACTAAGTTATGTCCTTAAATTTATTTTTTATTTTTTATTGATTATTAATTATTAATTTTTTTAATTAATTTTTTTATATTATTTATTATTTTTTATTTACAGCAATTTTTTTAAAAATATTTATTTTTTTAAATGTGTGATTCTTTTTAAATTTTTTTGATTGTTTAAATTTTTTAAAATTTATCATTAATTTATTATTATAAAAAACTTTAAAAACTTATTTTTAAATAAATTTTATAATTATTTTACAGTCAATGATTATAATATAGTAAAATCCTTTGTTAAAGGTGTTATTTAGAACAGTAAAAAAATTGATGGTGGGGATTACTTTCCTACCCTCTATATTTTTTTTATATTTTGATATATTTATTTTAATTTTTTATATTATATATATATTTTTAAGATATTTTTTTATTTTATTAAAAAATTTTAAAAAAATTTATTAATAAATAGTATTAAGAATGTAAAAAAAATTAAAAAAATTAAAAAATGAAAAAAAATAAAATAGCCTAATTACTATTGTCCTAAATATATATAATTTTTTTTAATTTAAAAAAAATTTTAAAAATATTGTTGAGGAAATAATATAAGAGATATACCAAATTTATAAAAAATATCAAAATAAAAAGTAAAAAATAAACGTTTTTTTTGTTTAAATATACTTTCAATTTATATCAAATATCTCTTAAATTTATAAAACTTAAAGTCATATATATTTTTTAAAATACTTACTCTCTCAAATTGATGTCTTCTTGATTCGTACTACATTGAATTAGGTTTTTAAATGTTTAGGAGAAAAATATATTTAATATAAGCTTTGTTAACAATTTTATTGATAGAAAAAATGTTTTTGTATAAATTAAAATTAGAGGAGTGTAAATATAGGTTTCAAAAATACAAGAAAGTTGAATATAATTTATTCTATTTATTATGTATAGAGAAAAGTTTTCTCTTAGATGAATTTAATCAATGTGAGAAGTGTACTTAAAAATAATTTAATTTGAGTTTTCACAAATAAATTCAAAAATATTATTACTGCACAAAAAAAAGCGTTTAAAAGAAATATCTATATTGCTCATAGATATACCAAACTAAGACACGTGTATATATACAAACCAAACGCGGCTAAATTGGAGGTTGAAACGACATTGATGTCTAGAAGAGTTTAGACCAACTATATTTTTCTATGGTCGTTTTATTCCAAAACTACCGTGAAAGAGAGAGACAAAAGGAAAATCAAACAGAAACAGATCCTTGCGATGATCTCAATCGTGTTTTCTGGATAACGCGCTTTGGCGTTGTGATCAGCAACAACCAAAGAAACTCAGAATTATGAATAGAGACTTTAGTATATTTATTTTATTTTATTTTTTAATTGCAAATCAGTTCAAAATTTTAATTAAAATATGCTCTTTTATACTTAATTGATTATTAAATATAACAAAATACCTATTGGTCGATTTTTGGTTATGATTCTTCGAAGAAAGCACGCTTTTGTGAAAGGGTAACTCACAATAACATGACACGCACGCACGCGTTATTGAGCGTATGGCTGCCGTAGAAATTTTAAGTGATATCAATTGGGTCATTTTCTTTCAGTTTATTGCACAATATTATTAGTTTGGAAAATTGTTCAATATTTATAATATATAGGTATCTTTTTTTATGTGATTTGAAAAAATTAGACACAATAATGTAAAAAAAATTAAATAATTTATAAAAGCTATGCAAGTAAGATTAGTTGAAGAAAATTCGTACTGCCCAGAAAATTAAATTTCTGGGCCCACACCAACTCATTAGTTTCAAAATTTGATAATCCCTCATTTAATTTATAATTAAACACTTATGGTGTAAGACACACTTATTAATCGCCATTCCATAATTAGTAAGCAAAATCAAATGTTATTATGACCAAAGTACAAAAAACCGTTTAAAACTTCAACTTTAAGCTGGTTTCTTAATAGAATCTTAATTTACTTGGGATTTTTTTTAAAAATATTTTCAAATAACAAAATGTAACGTTTACATGATTATATCTCTATTTTATAATTTTATTCATATCAAACAACGTATATTACAAATGAAACATTATTATTTTAAAATAAATATCAAGCAGGATGATAATGATAGTTATATTTATTCTCTTTATGCCATCGTTACACTACTTAATATATGGGATAATTGTTCTTAAATCATGGTGTAAATAAAACTCTTTTTAGAATAATTGATTAATTTGAATAGTTATAATTAATCCATAATTAAGAAAATGTGAGTATCTATAAATAAGATACATTAAAGATGAATATTACTATACTCAAATATGATATAGAAAGAATAAATTGATGATTTTCATTTGTCCAGTGTAATGTTATTTATATGATTTTAAATTATAAATATGGAGAATTACACAAATAAATGACTTAAATATACTATAGATTAACTAAATGTTTAATTAATTTATATTCTCCCAATTTCACCTTTCTCCCCTTACACATTAAGCGTCCTTGCGCCCCAAGGCTTCTACAGTGCATCCGTCCCAGCTCTTCAACTATGGGCTTATCACTGATGGCTGCCTTTATAACACTCAGATTCTCCGCTTCACTCCTTCTCAGTTCACAATCAAGAGGCACGCCCCACTCTCTCTCACTCTCAATTTTCCCTTGCCTTCTTCTCCAAATTCCTTCTCTTTCTCTGTCCTTCTGCAACTTTATTTTTCTAATCTTCCTCTTTTCGCTCTGCTCTGTTCCTTCTGTCGCATAACCTTTTTCTTCTCACTCATCAATTCCTTAAATTCAATTGGCTGTAATGGATTTCCGAGAGTCCAGATCAAAGAACAAGACCGTACAAACTCTTCCACCAAGACGTGGCCTGATTAAGATCAGGATCTTCAAGAGCATCGTGAAATCGGCAACGGCGTTTGCGCGTTCTGCTTGTGGGTGCCGACGGCGGCAAGGCGGCGATGCTCCTCATCTCAGCTCTACGTCCACAACGCCTCTGATTCCAAGTGGGTACTCTTCAGATGCCTAATCTGAGTACAGGCTACAGGAAAGCTGCTTTCTATTCAGGGTCTGGTACTGATAGCTGTCGTTTTTTTGTCTGTAAATTCTTTTTTTTTATACTGAAAATTGTAAAAGAGAAGTGAACAAAAAATCGACTGAAGAAGTCGATGTAGTGATTCTGTGTAAGGAATTTTGCAGGGACCCTGATGTGATTCTATGTATGTTGACGATTATAGTAATTGAAATTTGTAGCTTCTTTTCCTTGTCTTATATATTTTTTGGTATATGATGAGAATCCAAAACAATTACCAACTTGTTTCCTGGCGTTTCGTACCGTACTTTTCGAGAATTTTGAGAGATGAAAGTTCAAATTTGTTGAGGGTTAAATTTTCTATGATGTCTTTAAAAAAAATTACAAAATAATTAACTCATTTGTTAAAGATTAATCGAATTGGGGCGTGGATGTCCTTTCCTGAAAATAATTAAATAAATAAATAAGTTTAAAAGCTTTTGTTTCCCATAATGTTGATGATGCAAATGATTTCTGTTCTGCTGATCCCTAAAAGCGCAGCCTGCTTTGTTTACCTTTGTCGTCCCTTTTCCTTTTCCAATCAGCACATTTGAAAAGTAAAACTAAAATCTTATCTACAGTCAATTGGTGTGCCGATCCGATCTTATGATTAGACAATTTTACTATTATGTGATTATTAAGTGTGATATATTAAATAGTAAAAATTATTCAACATCGTCGAATGACAATATGACTCGTTTTATTATAAGACCTGACTTATCATAAGACGAATCTAAACTCCATAAATTGATAACTTGCTTTCTTTCTTATTTTGGAAGAACTGAATGATTTTAGAATTAGCGTTTTGTTGTTGACTGTTATAGATAAGCTTGTTTAATTAGACTTTCACATATAATTGAAAGGCTACTTCTCCTAGAGGAATGATGCCCGGAAAAGACCTGCCCAATTTTATTAGCCCACCAAGATTTGGTTCAACTTAAAATAGATGGAATCTCTATAGAATTTACAATGTGGTATAGAAAAGCTACAATTTTGGGGTCAAGAAGGCAACATTTTTTGTTTGTTTTCTTTTTCCTTTATTACACATGAATAAGAAGCCAAAATAACCTGGGTTTAATTTTTATTGATAGATATTAGTCATAATAAATTACATTCATTTCACATTATGTTTTTAAAATTAAAATTCATTTTTTATAGTTTTAATTCATATTAAAAAACTTCGTCAATTAACAAAATGTTAACTCTATAAAGCTTATATTCTCCTAATACTAGATGTGTAACTTTTCTCTCTAATCAAAATATTTAGTTATTACTTATAAAAACTTAAAAAAAGATAGCTTAGTATACTATTTTAAAACTAAAAGATGTATAAGCGTAAATTTTATAAATTTTAGAGATGATTTAAGTATAAATTAAGATAAAAATATGAGTATTGATTTAAAAAAATTAAGAAATTTTAATGTAACGTAATCTATTAATTATTTATTATAGTAATATTTATTTTAAAATTGAGATTAATTATTTATCTCTTAATTTCTTATTATAAAAAAAAAGTTGTGAATGAGCGCTGAGGATGGTTTTGCTTAGGATATTGAAAGGTAAAGACGGATTGGAATTTCACGCGCGATTTTCTATTAAATTATTATCGTTAAAACGCATATTAAATGATTGCGATTTAATTTTTTTATACATATTTTAAAAGAATTTCAGATGTGGCCTGCAATTGTCATTTTCGAAAAGGTCGAAAAGACAGATGCATAGCGTTATTGACCAAAACGTGAACTCGGGAGCATAAATTCTCAACATCACGTGTGGGTGTAGGGCCGTGGGCGCTTTATTTTAATATTTTAAAATTATCATTTTTAATTTAATTATTTAATTATTTTGTTTTATTTTATTTATTCATTATTTAGAATAATTAAAATTATATATATGTACAAAACATAAAATAGAAATAAGTGTAAAAGTAATTTTTAATAAATTATTTAATCCCCTTACACTAAATTATATTTAGTGAATTAACAGTGAGGAAAATGGTTGTTAGATATGAACATTAATTTAAAATTCAACTACAATTATTAACGTTTGAGGAGAAAGATGCTGCAATGGGATCCGGGAACAAGTTCTAGAAACTCGGCTTTTTATATTAAAATTATTTTTATAATTGAATAATTTTTTATAAAAAAAGAGAATGAAGATGAGATGACACCAATAAAATATTATATAAAAATTTAATATCCCAGAATAATATTACATTATAAAAAAAATTGAAAATTGGAGAATGAGATAAATGATAAATTAGTTTGTCTTCCTCTCCCTCTCTTCGTGTTTGGGAATTCTGATACACTTTTTTCTCTAAATTTTGTATTAAATAAATATATTTTAGTAATTATATATTATAACACTTGAAAAATGTTGATTATTATGAAATCAGGATACATGAGAATTAAATTAAGTATTGGTGGTCTAACACTTGAACATGCTGTTACGAATCCCCAAAAGAGTAGCAAAATAACTTGTTAGCGTCAGCCCAAGTCTTGAGCCCACAAGCCCAAGTAGTCACTGGTCACCGGCAGGTGCATTGTGATTTGTGATTTGGAGCAGACGGCACCAGAAATGATTGAGCACTCCCTCTGACGCCAGCGGGAAAGCGCTCGTCTCTCTTGCGTTCGTTTCTTTAACAGAAATACGAATAAGATGAGCTCCCGCATCCTCGCCAAAGCTTGGCAGATCCAATCCAGAAACCCAACTACGCTTTCTCCTTTGCTTTCGCGCTCCTTTTCTGACCTTTCTTCTCCATCCCGACGGTTCGTCAAACAGCCCCTCATCTCATATTCTCTTGCAAATGCATCATCGCACTCAGTTTTGATGGTTTCCATCTCTAATTTTCCAGGCATTCTTTCGGCATTGCATTTGACATTGACGGTGTCATTCTCCTCGGAAACTCCCCCGTCGGCGGCTCTCCGGCTGCCCTAAGAAGATTGTACGACGATACTGGTACCAATTTTCTTAGTCATCAGTTGGCTTGTCTTAATCTCCTCTCTACTCTTTTTAGGGATTCATTTTGCTGTTTTGGCCTCTTGAATCGCCTTCAAGAACTGACGTATTTATTAATATCTTTATGTGGCCAGGTAAACTAAAAGTCCCTTACGTTTTCTTGACAAATGGTGAGTTGCTATTTGCTCGTGTAATTTTATGTCTTCTATTTAGAAGAATTTTAAAATGCACATTGGCATTACTTGTTGAAAGGTATTGCTACTCTTGTCATAGCTGTTGGACTGTAATTGAGAAGGTTTCATTGAATGGAGTCAATGGACCATATTTCGTTATGTATAAACCTCTATTCATACTTCTGTATACACTAGAACTAGCATAAATTTCAACTACTAGCTATTGTCCTCATTTTATATCATTACTTGCTGGTTTACTGTATACAGAATGATAATTGTAAGACTGAGAAACCAATTATACCATAAGGGATGCCTTTACCTGGTGGTATAACCATTTTACAATACCAAATTTCTCAATGATAAATATTTTGCAGGAATTGTTTTCTTGAAAATGCTCTCTGACATGTTGTATCTTTGGCAATTTAGGATTGTCAAATTTCTTAGTTACATTTGTGCGCATCAATTAATGAAATCTTCTACACGATCAACCTTTTGTTTCTTTTTAAAATACACCACTTTTTAGGTGTTAATTCATCTCTCCCACAGGTGGTGGTTTTCCTGAATCCAGAAGAGCTTTTGAGCTAAGTCAACTGTTGGATGTAAATGTCTCAGCTTCACAGGTATTGTAAAAATATGCAGAATTCAATAATAACCACTCTTATTCTCCTTCGTTTTCCGTGTATATTATGGTTCTATTTACTGGTCTATTTTTTGCCCGCATGTCTCTTTAGAAAGTTAAAGTCAAAAGTGACTGCATTTCCCTTCATTGCCCTGAATCTTCTTCTTAAACCTTCTTTTCTGAAGTGCAGAGTTTTGTCCTTAACCCTTATGAATGTGATTGTTATGCAGGTCATACAGGGCCATACGCCGTTTAAACAACTGGTCAATAGGTATGAATTTTAAGGTGGCTTATGAATATAATATGCATGCAGTTCAGGATCGAATGTGATAGGTATAGATGTTACATCACATATATGTGTGTGTGAACAAGCATGTGTTTACAAAAAGCTTGAAGCTTCAAGAATAATATTCTATTTGTGAGATTGCTATGTTCCATTGAATCCATCTTATGCTTTTTAGAGGAAAAATGTGAAGCCCTAATGTGCAATTAAGTTAACATAAAAATTGATATTGATTTGCATCATATTGAAATTGTTAATTATACTTTGTCTCATGAGCATGATACTGCCCTTCAGTTCTTGGATCCAACTAGAACCCATCCTTACTGTTATTAAAGCTAGATTTAGTGGTTTTTTATGCTTATATGTATCTAGTAATAACTGTATCTTACAATTTGGTGTAAAAATGGCTATTTTATGAGTACAATCTGCACATAATATTTTGTATTTTAAAGTTTGCATTGTTATAGCATACAGTTTCTTAAAGGATAGAACATATTATGTCTTACTATATGTATCTTATAGACCTCTCAGTTTACAGATTTGAAAATGAACTTATTGTTGCTGTTGGAAAAGGGGAACCTACTACTGTGATGTCTGAATATGGTTTTAAGTAAGTTTTTAAGATAAATGACTTATTTTATATTATTTCATGAAAATGTTTAAGCTGTCCAATATTAGCGGTATTTTCTCATGATTTTGTTCTTGTTGATTTTTATCTTCAGAAATGTTCTTTCAATTGATGAATATGCGTCATGCTTTGAACATATTGATCCTCTGGCACCGTACAAGAAATGGACATCTAAGTTGGTTGCTGATCGGAATACCAAATTTAAGGAGAGTGCTACAAGAAATAATGTCCGCTCTGAGAGGGTTCAAGCAGCTTTTATAGTTAGTGACCCTGTTGATTGGAGCAGGGACATACAGGTTACAAAGATTCTATCGCTTCCATGTGAATTTTCATTTGTTTTTTCCCCCACATATTTAGTGAGGGACATATGAGTTACAATGCTTTTATGACTTATCCATATGAATCACATTTGATGACCAAATTGAGAAAAAAAAATCATTAGAGGATTAAATTGAGAATTTGAGAATCTTTTGAGGATTAAGACAATAATTTACTCTATTAATAATCCAATTAAATATCTTTTGTCATAAACATCGAAAAGTTAATTTTTAACTATTACACAATCTTCCTTTTTGAGAAAGCAGCATGAAACAACATGATTGGATCATAAACGGCTTGGCATCTACCTTGATGGGAAATTAAACAGCATCTCAGAACTTAGTTGTTACCTACATAGTGATTCAGGGCGTAAGCCAATCCACTTTGGTGGATTTTTACAATAGATCAAAATGAGCCAGTGCTGGACTTGTACTTGCAGATTTAGTATCCAAGATAGAATGTAGTGTAAACATGGCCTCACCCCATTTATTGAGAGTAACCGATTGTGTGTGCTAGGGCTATTCATGAGTTGTGATGTTGTCTTCACTTTATAACCAGATTAAAAGAAAGAAAGAAAGCAAAAAAAAAAAAAATGACAGGAGAAGCGATCAACTAAGTCTGACACAGTAGACTTTCAAACAGCTGTCAGTCAACAATACTAGTTTTTGCAATTTGTTTCAACCATCCTTGATTTGTAACTTTACCTGTGTTTCTGAGAATAAATAAAAATTCAATCTCTGACTTGGTGTTCTTTTATAGTTGTTAGATTTGTTTTTTTCTTTTACATAGAATAGATAGATCTCTGACTGACCAAGACCAGTTGTTCAGGTTCTCTGCGACATCTTAAGAACAGGAGGTCTTCCTGGAAAAAATATTGGACTGCAACCACATTTATATTTTGCAAATGATGACCTTGAATACCAGGTTGGTTGATGTTTGCTTAAGATACTTATTTCAGACAGATATTCTAAAATACTATACTATACTTACTAATGAGGTCCCACAAAAGGTAGACTGCTTTTCCTTCTGAACGTCTTGGTATGGGAGCTTTCAGGATTGCATTAGAATCCATCTTCAATAGGTAAGACTGCCTATTATCTAACTGATGGTTGTGTTCTGCTTTAGTTCCTTTAAATTGAGCATTGGAAGAGAGAGAGAGAGAGAGAGAGAGAGAGAGAGAGAGAGAGAGAGAGATGTGCGCTACTGGGCTAGTTATTGCACATTATCTAGACCGCAGCCGAATTTGCTTAGTAGCATGGCACAGCTTTAGTTCAAATTTAGGTTATTAAGAAACTGAGTTTCTGGTTATCGAATGCACTCCATGCAGGATTCACCCTGATTCTCTGGAGTACACATGTTTTGGCAAACCGCATCCATCTGTATTCAAGAATGCAGAATTTGTGTTAAAGCAACACGTGCTACCACTTTTTAATGATCGCTGTGATATGAATCATAAAAATGCTCAATGTTTCAAAACACTTTACATGATTGGAGATAATCCTGCAGTTGACATCAAAGGCGCACGGCAGGTATGACTCTTGGATTTAGATTTCACAAGTGTGATGCATAAAGTTACCTGCTGAGAAATGATGCTATAAACGAATATGTTGCATTGCAGACTGGGCATCCTTGGTTTTCTATTCTCACGAGAACTGGAGTTTTCAAGGGGAAGGAAAATCATAACAAGTTCCCTGCAGATCTGGTAATTTCTTTCATATTCTTTTGGAAGAATGTTATCATTTTTTTTAATATTACTTTGAAATGTGGCAGAAATGAAGATTTTAAGATAAGGAAAAACATTATTTTTCTTCCAAAATTGTGTAATGTCAAAATAGGCACAAGTGAAAGCTTGATAAAAACTAAAGTGGAATCGGCAATCATTGACTTAGACATAAACTAAAGAATCAGAAGGACAAGGTTGTCATTTTCTTTTGGGTAATTTCACTTTTTGAAAATGAGGGACTTATGTATTGATATTAGTACACTAAGCCTCCATACCCATGGGGAGAAATTACATCCTTGTTTGGTGGAATGGTTGGCCACGGCTATAATTGTTTGAAACTTGTGGCAAGTTGAAATCAAGACAAAGCCATCCTGAAGTGAAATACTGTTGTGTTCATTACCTCGGTCAACCTATTGCTGATTTGACTTCCTTTTGCTGGCCCGTGGCTCTGTGGTTTTGTTGCCAGGTGGCTTGGTTTTCGTTAGTCTCTGCTAGTGGGTTTTAATTTGTTTGTAATGCTTAGTCTGTTAGCTTGGTCCTCAACCAATGTAGTTGTAGCCCTTGTTTTCTTGAAGCTGACCTTGCAGCATGGGTTTGTCCTTGGGTTCTTCTCTTGCTTGTAATTTGTGTTGCTCTGTTTTGGCTATATAGCCTGGTCACTCAGTGGGAGAAGGAAGGAAGGAAGGAAATATATTTTACCCAACTTCTCTCTAAGTCTTCTCTCCAAACTTTCAGTTCTGTCGTTCTTCTTCTTCCTCCCCACCTCTCTCAAATTTAACCACATCAAATACCTTGGGGGATTATAATGTAACTTCGCTTCTGCAGGTTGTCGACACCGTGGAAGAAGCAGTGGACTATATTTTGACAAAGGAATGCGCCTCATAGGTCCCTGTTGCTTTCCATGACCGAGGCTTCTGATTCTTTCAGGAAAGGGCTCTAAGAAAAGGATTTTTGACGGCTACATCACATTCTCAAAGAGTGTAATAATTTATGGCTTAATCCTGTCATTCTTTGGAAGCAGAAGTTACAGCATGACACCCTTGGATAAATTTCCGATTTGGGTGAAACTGATTTGTTATTTGCTCATGTCTTTGTTAAGGGAAACAGAAAGCCGCACTATCATTGACGGCCGCCTGAGCTTATGTTGGTTTGGTTGCATTTGTGCAAGACTGAGCTTTTACTTTCAGTTGGTAGAACTTCTCATTTCAAACAGCACGTCTCAATTCCCATAGTACGGTGCACATCGAGAATCTCACAGTTTATATGTAAAGGTGAAAAGCTAGATGCTAAGACTTTTGAGCTTTAACTCCATAATATTACTCCTCTAATATCAAACCCCTTTACCATGCTGTTTGATTGATCTACTTCAACAAACATGAATTAATTAGTATCATAGTTCTCTTACTTGGGACTGTATCTTGGGAGGCCACATGCTGAGGTGGAAATTAAGTCCTGGTTCCCTCAAGTTCAACCAATATTAAACCATCGCTTTTCTTTAGATATACCTGAAATTCTACCACTTAAAGTAGTACATTGCTGGTAGGGAGTTATGCCAACAGAAAACATCAATCATTCTCATTAGCTCTCTTCCTTAGCTGGGTTTGTATTTTGGCTATTCTACATTCTGAGGTGGAAAATTGAACAGCTACTTCCCTCTCCGTCAGTCAAATACAAACCATATCTTTTCTTTTATTATCCATCAATTGCCACCACTTGGAGTTGTATATTGCTGGTTGGGAGGAAACATCTTAGGGGCCATTTTTTTTTAGGATTAGAAAAATAAAAATGAAGTTATTTGTAGACCGTAATTGAGTTCATTCAAGCACGAGGGGACCATGAGATACTAATATTTCTTATATTTAAATAAATTAGTAGTTAATGAAATAAATTGATATGTAATTATTCATATTTTATCTATATGATATAATAAAATTATTCATTATTTTTTAAATTAAAATTATACATAAAAATTCTTGAAGAGACCAACTTTTTCAGAATTATATAAAATAATATAAATATTTTGAATAAAATTTATATAAAGATTAACACATGGGGTTTTATGAGCTGACCTCACATGCCGAGCCATACAAGTTCATTTGTAGTGCTTGCTCCGTACAACCCCGTTCCAATTCTACAAATGTAGTAGCAGCTCATGCCTCAAACATAAGATTGGGATCCGTGCAAGTTGCATGAGCTTCTGTTAAATTGTGACCGAACGGTCATGATTTCATGAAAATTTATTTTTTCTTACACATATTTTGAAGTTATTTTTTTTTATTTTTTTTGTTCCTGTAATTCTAACTATCAAAATTCTTGAAAATAGACGCTTTGTAACTGTAGGAGATCTAGGACATTGACTTCATTGACAACTGGGTATGAGCATTCTTATTATTAAATGCCAGTTTGACCATGCCCCAAAATCAAAAGAACATGAAAGAAATTAAATGGTCTATTATTTTGTTTTTAAAAATTAAAAAACTAAAAGTTTTATTTGGTACAACGATATTTTATTTTTAATATTTAAAAACTTAAATTTTTTGTTTGTTAGAGTTCTGCTACCCATTGGGCATGAAGCTATTGGGAATGTGGAGTTTATTATAGTTGCTCAATTTTATGGACCCACATGAATAATGATGGCATGGGATAATGAGAATTTGGAGGAAAGACAAGTATTTGGTAAAAGTGGACTTCGATATGGCGATCCGGTTCCTTTTGATTCTATAAGAATGGAGCACATGCTGTTTATCATTGGTTATCCTTATTCCCAGCTTCCCAAATTATTCCATTTCAATTATGGAGAATCTGTACCCAAAATGGTAAAACTTGCAGATTTTTCTCATCACTTTTATGGAGATGGTGGATAATGGATAATGAATCAAGTTTTCCATTTCCAAAACTTAACATTTATTAAAGGAACCCATAATCTCAACCCTATAAAATGTTAAACAGCAGCTAGGTTCAATTTATGTACACCAAATCAATATAAAAAAAAGTATTTAATAATATTTACTTTAATATATTTATATATTCATTTTTCAATGTACTTAAATTAAGTTTACAAGATATCTTTTTTTTTTATAAAATCTGATCTATAAAAAATTATAGAACAAATTAATAATATATATTAATATGTTATAGGACTCAATTTATAAAAATAAGGAGATTAAATATATTATTAAAAAAATATGAGACACTTTTTTTTATTAAGAGGCACAATTTTTAATGTAACTAATCTTTTAATATATTTATATGTATTTATAATTGATTTGATTTAATTAGACACATTCTACCTAAATTTTTTTCATCTAACATATAATATCAATTTATAATTAATTTAATTTACATATATTTTAAAATAAATCCAGCTTATTTAAAAATCTTTCCCACAATTAAAATGAAGAAACACTTATAAATGAGTAATGTACACCATTCATTTTAAATTATTTATCGTTTAAGATAATAATACAAAAATTAAGATAGTTATTAAATAATTTTAATTTAATAAAAAATAATTATATTTAACTAAATTATTCTTATTAAAGTTAACTTAAACTCTTGTTACTATTTTATTTGAAGATAATAATAAATAAAAATAATATTAAAAAAATAATAATTAATATTTTATTAATAATATTACCCAAAAAAACGTTGGAATGGAATTTGGAAGCTGAGCTCAATATTATAACTAAAAGGGCAAATATCGGAACCCTTAGTCAATGTATAAAGTTCAAATAAATGAGTTAACCTAAGCTCTGACCTGTGATTTAATGGATTTAGGATAATTCTGCTGTCCCAAACCCAGCAATCCAATCTGGGCGCTCCAAGACCGAGTTGCAATTGTCGCCGGTGCTTCTCGCGCCTAGATCAACTAATGGTGCTTCTCGATTCAGGTGAAGTAATTCTCCGATGAGACTGAGCAGGCTTTCAACTTGCCGGTGCGTCCAAAATGAACGGTTAGAGATGGGTTGAGGGCAGCGGAGCGGAAACTGAGTAATAATGTAATTTATTAAGTAAAAAAAAATATAAAAATAGTTATTATTTTCATTAAATTTTTAATTACATTTAGTTAATTTATATAAAATATATAATCTCATCATTTTTATTAATAAAAATATAAATTATAATTATTTATTTTTATATTTTAAAAATATTATATATTTTTTTATTTTTAACATTATAAAAAATATTATTTTTTAAATAAAATAATTATTTCATATTATTATATATTTTATTTATAATAAAAAATTTTATTTTTAATACTATAAAAACTATATTTCTATTTCTTTATCTTTTAAGATTTTTTTTATATATGGTCCTACGTTGCTGGTGGATTTTTTATTTTAATAAGTTCTTGAAATTCTAATGTTAATTATTTTTTTAAAATAATTTTTATTTTTAGCACATTAAAAATAAAAAATACAATCACACATTAATTAAATAGACCTAAATCAATTAACTACATAATATCTTGTAAACTTGTAATACTTTAAAAATTAAATGAATTATAAAATTTTATACTCTACAACATGTAATTACTGAATCACACAAATCACAATAACAAAATAATGTAATATCAAAAATAATGATAAATCCAATAACATAATAAAATAATAAATATTCATAGTATTATAAGTTTAATTTTTGTAATTTTTAAATAATATAATTAAAAAGTTTTAAATTTAGTATTAGTTAAACTTTTTAATCTCCAAATAAAAAATCTTAAATGTTTAAGAGTTTCATTTTTTTAAAAAAATAAATGTATTATTTTTTTTATTATTTTCACTTACAAGAAATGAAAAGCTTTTCAAATTAATAAGGAACATTTCAAATTGTGTTGAGAACTTGTTTAATTGAGTAAGTAACTTATTGGGTCAATTTTTTTTTTATAATATATGAATAAGTAAAAAAAAAAAATGGTTGCAGGAACAATTGCCTCCCACCCCCTTGGCTGTGGGTCCTACCGGTGGTTGAGGGAATGGGAATTTGCTAATTTTGTTAAGGGTATTATTGTCCTAAAATTATTTATCTCTCTAAAACCTACAAATTTTGATTTCTTAAAATAACAAATGCTTAGTTTCTTTTTTAAAAAAAAAACACTTTTAAACATAAACGCCATTTTCACGTGCTTTTGTTTTTCGTTTTTTTTTCAAATGGCTTTACCTTTAATAAAAGGCCAACCAAAGGAGAAGGGTGAATGAATTTAGGTGCCACTAAAATAGAAAGAATATTAGAAAAATGATTTTTTATATTAATATACTTATAAAAATTAAATATAAAAGTGTACAAGGTAATTATGATTTAATCAAATATAGAGATTAAAGTAAATTAAATAATCACATTATAGTGGAGTGAGTTGGAGGAAGCGAAGAGAAGCATATGGGATGTCCCTAGTTGTGGTCTAATCATAGAGTGCCTTTTTCCTCCATATATCAGACATCAGTCACTAATCATGGTTTAATTACTTATTAATAATTAATTATATAATACGCTTCCCAATCAGCATATCACTATAAATTAAGATTGAAGTGAGATCATAAAACTTAGGGTTATCAATTCATGCTCCATCTCTTCAAAGTGATGGCATCCTCTTTTTTAATTTATTGACACGTGTATAATTAATGCATAGTGGTGTCATCTTCAAAACTCAACTACTAAACTTTACTCTTAATTTCTTATAATAAAAAGACCATTATTCTAAGTATTGGGGTTTCCTTAGTTGTCGCCTCGCCACGACACGTGTACTAATTAATCTCTTTTGTTTTTGAACTTCCAAGTATTTAATCCTTATCGTCGTCTCATTACTTTATTAATGCTAATGTTTAAATATTGGAACTTCATTTCTAGGTCACTCTTATCTTAACTCGTACCCTCATTTAATATTATTATAGTATTAAAAAATTAAATATTATTATTATAAATATTTTGATACATAAATAAATTTTAATAATAAATTTAATTATAATTTAAAAATATATATATGACAATAATACTATAATATCAAAAATATTTTTATGATTAGACACTCGCACATGTAATTTACGACACGTCCATATATTTATTGTTTTTTATTTTACTTTATTTGAGAGTATTATTCTGTGGTGCTTGTTAAGACACCAAATCCTCAGATAGTACCCATTTTATATAGGCATAACATTTTGTGTGTCATCCAGTGTTTTTTTTAATTCTTTTAAAAAATAATTATTTAATTATAAAAAATATGTGTCCTAACATAATAACTATATTTTATATAAAAAAAAAAAATAGTACATGGCACCAAAAAAAAATTTGATATTCATAACACACCACATGAAAGATAATAATATAAAAATTAAAAAAATTATTAAATAATTTTATTTATAATAAAAAATAATTATATTTGGTTAAAATATTTTTATTAAAGTTAATTTAAATTTTTATTATTTTATAATAAAAAATAATTAATATTTTATTAATAATATAAAATAATAAATAATTTAAAATAAATCAAAACTGAAAACAAATAGAATATTTGTAAATATGGTGTTATATGATCAAAGGCCGATGACAGGTAAGGGAGTGGGGCCAAAGTAACATTTTTTAATTAATATATGTGAGATATTTTTTTGTATCCCTATGCAAAATTTAGAAACTATCCCACATGCTTTTTGAAACGTTGGTTGAAATTAAAAAAAATATATTATGTATTAAATAATATATTTATTTTTAAGTTAATTTTGATTTTATTTGATAACTGTAATAATTAAAAAATATTTTTTTGTAACAAATTTTGTGGAGAATAGAATGGACAATCTTATAATTAAATACTTATTTAGACACATATATAAATTTTTTTTAATAATGTTAAAAATAAAAAAATTATTAATATTTCTAAAATATAAAAATATGTAAAAAATAATTGTAATTTATAAAAATTAAAAAATCTTATATTTTTTAGTTATGAGATTATATATTTTATATAAAAGATATTAAAGATTTAATAAGAATAAAAATTAATTTTGTAATATCTTATTTTTAACCTAATGAATTACTTTTCATTTCTAGTAATATTAATGAGATAATGTAGTTCATCCATTCCTTAATTAAACCAGCTGCAGATAAAAGTAATATTAATTAACTTGTATAATAAATACTAAAAGAAGCATTTTAACCTTCATAATTAAATGCTGCAAACTTAAGCTTAATTTATTTATTACGTAGCCCTTTTATACAATTAAATAATTTTGGTCATTATAATTTGTGTTATTCATTGATCACGGTTAACCCTGTTTCATAAATTTCATTTGTTCACTAACTATAATAAAACGTAGATGTAATTAATATCTTTTAAGTTAAAAAAAAAACCACTTTCAAGCAAGTTTTCCTGAGGATGCAACTTTATTTATTTACTCATATTAATTTAAGCATTATAATTTTTTGATTGTAACTTGACTCACACATAAATTTTTGTTATAAGATAATTATTATCTTATTTTATCAAATAATTTCTCCCTCAATAATTAGTCATGTTAAAAATCAAACATACCATCTTAACTCTAATATTAATTATTAAGATCGAATATTTATTATTAACTTAAAAGTTATAATTGTTAATCAATGTCAACATTTATTACTTAATTGTATCAATCAGAGTATCACATTTTTTAATCAGCCTACATTTAAGTCTTTGTCACAAAATAATTATTGCGACATCTTGACCAATAATTTAATACTTATAAAAGCTAAAATAATTTAAAAGAAAAGAATTTTCTCCATAAAGATATTCTTTGATCTTCGCAATATAGAAGTATACATAAAATGATATAGTTTGAAGAAATAGGTGTGAACAGAAAATGGAGCAGAACAAGTTTCCAATAAAATCAAGATTAATGCTTCAGAGCTAAAATTGCATGCCTGGACGCAACAAGAAGATATAAATGCCGAGTCATTTAACCCACAAAAATTTCACCTACTATTTATAACATGTCGCTCCATTCAACCACGACAACAGATAAAACAAACACGGCAAGTCATATAAATACGAGCAATGATTCTGTGCCTCCAGCCCCACCTTCATTTGTTCATTGCTCCATCACGGATCACTGTAAAGCTCGAAACTGCGTTACGCGTAGCCAACTGGGTCCCACGTCAGACTCCACGAAGGGCCCCGGGAGTACTGTTCCAAACGTTGACTTCTTCCTGTTGTATTTTCTGCGTTGCGAATCAGCTCGCATCGAGCCGTTGAGAGTTGAGCGGCATTCAGTACGCGCCGCGTCATCGGAGAAGTGTTCGATAAACGAGTAGAAGATACACAGTGCGCGTAATATCGAAACTGCCCCTGGGTGTATGATAATTGATGGGAAGCAACCAACTGTGCAGGTGATTATATCCCCCCTTTGTGTCGAAATGACAGAAAACTCTGCTTGTCGTTTTCGTGGCTTCTCCTGATTAATGACCACATAACAATTTGTTGCATCTGTTCATGTCCACCTCATGGACACCAAAAAGGCAAAAATATATCAGAGCAAGAAGAACGCCCATAAGATCAGAAACTAGAAGGGCCTTGCCCCTCTCTCTCTCTCTTTCTCAATCTGCGACACTCATTTTTCATCATATATGTGGGTTCTGTGTTTCATGGGATGTAGCTGAGACCGAGAGAGAACAAAATGGGTTGCTTTGGTTGCACTGGGAAATCAAGAAAAAAATTCCCCAGCAACAACAACATCAACAACTTTAGCCAGAGCAAGAAGGAAAACAAGCTCCTTGGTGCAGGTGAATTTGCCAATATCTTGATTCGATTTACCTGAATGCTCAGATGGAACGCATTTTACTCAGCCAGAGAAAGAAAATAGATGCACCCATTCTCTGTTATCATGTTACTTTTAATTTTATTTCTTGTCTTCTGAATGATATTTTCTAAAAATTCTGGATATGGATATGTCTAAACTGATTAAAGTTCATTCTTCTCAGGGTCATCATATTCCTTGTCTCACAAAGTTCAATCTCTCAGTTGCAAATTATTGCATGCTTATGTTTTGTTTCGTTTTGAAACTATGTTTTCCAGCAGATATCATTTTCGCGAGTGAAAAAAAAAAGTTTGTGAATTTAGTTTTGATTTTGATCAATATCAAAATTTAATCTCGGTGGTCGGCAGTAACGTTCGCTTCTAGCAGTTTCTGATATTCAAAGCATATCTCTCTATTTCTCCTGGAAATTATATGAGTTTTGAATGTTGATTGTCTGTTTTGAGGGCTTCAATTGGCCATACTTGTTTTGTTCTTTTCTTTGCTTACTTGCGTGGTAGGAAAGGTCTGATCCAAATTCCAACGTTGGGCTTCTCTTATTGCGTTTTGTTTGCTTTTAAATTTCAATGGCTGTGGGTTTTCCAGTCACCTGGGATTAAATTAATTTCTTCTGGCGTTTGCTTACCTCGTGTCGTTTTGTTTGATCTCTCTCCCTCACGTGTATTTTGTATTTGTTTCAGATGAAGTCAAAGTTGATTTGAATGTCAATGAGAAGAAGGAAGCTATTTCTGCAGATGATCAACTTTCTCTGGATGTGAAGAATTTAAATTTAAAAGAGGAGGTTTCCAAGGATGGAAACGCTAATAATAAACGGGCACAAACACTTACATTTGATGAACTTGCAGCTGCAACTGGTAATTTTAGGTCAGATTGCCTTTTGGGTGAAGGAGGTTTTGGCAAGGTTTACAAGGGGCACTTGAAGAAAGTAAATGAGGTTGGTTCAGAATTGAGCAAAAGAAGAAATTTCTGAAGCTTTAAACCTTATCCAGCTCTTGTGTTGCATTTTATGCTCTATCATACAGCTATAGTGTTAATTTGTAAATTCATTGGTTCTGATTAAGTTTTTCTACTGTTCTTGTAGGTTGTAGCTATAAAGCAACTCGACCCCAATGGACTTCAAGGGATTCGGGAATTTGTTGTTGAAGTGTTGACACTAAGTCTGGCAGACCACCCTAATCTTGTCAAATTGATTGGGTTTTGTGCCCAGGGAGCACAGAGGTTATTGGTTTATGAATACATGGCATTAGGATCTTTGGAGAACCATTTACATGGTAGGGACTATCATCTTAAAATCTCATTTTTCTTCATATTTCGTGTACTTTCAGCAGCATTCTTTATTAGGTGGCTTTTCTCTTTTGCTCAGATCTTCCACCTGGTAGAAAAGGACTTGATTGGAATACAAGAATGAAAATAGCAGCTGGTGCGGCTAGGGGTTTAGAGTATTTGCATGATCAAATGAATCCCCCTGTCATATACCGTGACCTGAAATGCTCAAACATTTTGTTAGGCGAGGAATATCATCCCAAGTTATCTGATTTTGGCTTGGCAAAAGTAGGCCCAAGTGGTGGTAAGACCCATGTTTCAACAAGGGTCATGGGCACATATGGGTATTGTGCTCCAGATTATGCAATGACGGGTCAGTTGACATTCAAGTCAGATATTTACAGCCTTGGGGTTGTTCTTTTGGAGCTCATCACAGGCAGGAAAGCCATTGACAAAAAAAGACCTACCAGGGAACAAAATCTGGTCGCATGGGTAAGTCAAACCTCTTTTACCTAGCTTTACTGATAAAATCCTTATTTGTTGATCCATTTTTGTCGTAATTGTCCTTTTTAAAATGTTGTGTCTGGAAAATATAATTGCAACTGTAATTAGTTGTGAATATGTGCTTCCAATTTTGGTTGGGCATGGTTTAATTGCTAACTGGAGCTTAGCATTAAGGTCGGGAATCAGTCAAAGGTAAGTAGGATTATTTATGCTACGGAATTATAGAAACTGTAATTAAAATTTACATCCATTGCAGAGTAGACCCGTCACTTGTATGTCAATTTTCTTGTGGGCTGTTTTAAAGCCATTAATCTAGACTTTTTTTTTTAAAGCTAGCTGATTGAATTGTCTTCTCATGCATTTTTACTGCAAAAACTTTTTTAATACTCAGAATGTCTAAGTTAGGATATTTCGGGGCCCATGTTTCATTTAAGTTGACTTGATACAAGGACGCTAGCAGCCCTGATTTGTGGCGCATGCAATTGCCCTGAAGGGCAATATACAGACTGCAATGATGACACTGGCATTTGATTTAATTTCATCTTTCAATTTCTTTTATTCCAGTTTCATTGTTCATCTAGATGTAAAATTTCCCTGTTATTTTGATACAGAACACTAAATGACTAGTATGACTTTCAATCCCAAGTTGATCTTTTTCTGCATCAGTGCTCCATATATTCAGTTCTTGGCCTCAATTCTTCAATAATGTCATAAACTATCGTACAAATAAGAAGTCTCAGTTCCTAGGTCGACGGATTAATAATACTCTTCTGTCAACCTCCTAAACTCAAAAACAATTCATTCAAAAGCCCCTCTTTTCTCTTTGTAGGCACTGAGCGCACATTCTATATCAATGAGTAAATTGATTAAAAAAAAAAAACTTGTATTTTGCAGGCAAGGCCATTGTTCAAAGATAGGAGAAGATTCTCACAGATGGTTGATCCATTGCTTGAAGGTCAATATCCGGTGAGAGGTTTGTACCAAGCTCTTGCTATTGCTGCTATGTGCGTTCAAGAGAAGCCTAGTATGCGGCCTGTTATAAGTGATGTGGTTACAGCTTTAAATTACCTTGCTACCCAGAAATATGTTCCCCAATCACCAAACCATAGAAGAAGCCCTTCTTCTCCTGGAGTGAGAAAGGATAATGATAAGCCTGACACACACAGATCTGGAGACACAGAAAAAATAGAGTGTTTTTAGCTATTCATATGTAATATGCCTAGTTGTTATCCATTTTTGCTTCATGGGAGATAAAGGTGCTTTTTGGATCTTATCGTTTCACATTACGGATAATTCTCTGTGCCACAACTAAAAAATATATATATATATAATGGACAAGTGATCATGTTGGGGGCCATCAAGTTTGTTACTGGTTAAACCCTGTAACGATGAAATACAAATTTAACCCAACTAATTTGTAATATTTGTAAAATAATCCTATGTACTGGTTGAATTTGAAACAAAATATAATTGGAAAAATGAATCTGAACCCCACCCACCTTAAAAGAGAGCTTCTATGTTGGTAGGTGGTGTTCTTATTAAGTAGTTTGATTCGTTTCACCTGTAGGCTGGGTTTTGGATGTGCTGCTCAGATTAATATCTTTGCCCTGCTGATTATTAGAAGATGAAGTGAGAAATATGAGAAAATATTGGATGAAACCAAAACAAAAAATATGTTTATTTTCTTAACAAAAGGAAAAGAAAAACAGAGAGAACTGCTGCTTTCAATTGCAGGGTTGGCCTTCATCCACTGCAAGTTTTTTTTTCCTCTCACTTTCTTGTGACGCCCAAGTTTTCCAATTCGAACTCGAAGTACACAACATGAAGCGCACCCACTTATCGAACAGTGGGTTTCTGAATGGTTGCGGTGTTACAGTTCATGTTGCTTCAGAATGGTTCTGATTTAAGAGATTGTTAGGAATCTTGTTCTGCCCATTTGTTAAGATTTAGCCTCAATTATAACAAATGACTTCTTCTTTCATGTTGATATTTTTTAATGAAGTTCTTTAGCCATGATCAAAATAATAGTGTTTGCACCTAATGCCACTCTAGTTAAGCTTGGACATGAGCAGTACAAGTTACTTTTTATGTTGAAGCTCTAATATTGAAACTTTGAAGCTTTAATCTTTTTGTTGCCAATATGAAAAGTAAGTGTTTGGATTTAATTTCTATTAGATGAGGATCGTCGGATGTGGTGGGTGGATAAGAGAGAACGAACCGTTGAATCTAACATGATTTCATCATGTATTGAGGGGATCTGGGTCTCTAAAAAACAGAGAAGTTTAAAAATAGGGAAATATTATCCTACCACCCCACCCTCTTTTTTATTTTTTTATTTTTTTTTATTTTTTATGTTTTTTTAAAATTTTTTTACTTTTTAAAATTAATTAACTATTTTTTATCTTATGTATTTTTTTCAGAATTTTTTA
>JASKGM010000005.1:13886730-13899781 GCA_034509205.1 Ceratonia siliqua
CATATAATTAATTAATTTTATAAAATAAAAATTATTAAAAAAAATATTAAACAAAACTTTAAAAAAAGTTTTAAATTCCCCTACAGCCACACTTGTAGGGGAGTGTTCCAAAATAATAGAAGACCTCAAGAAAAGAAATGGATTTAAAAAAAAAGATCGTAAAGCGAAATTTTTTTGAATTTTATGGCATGCAGAAGCAAAAGTGCTTGAAAAACTGCAGCCATTATGCCATTGTCCATGACCATAATGTTTCAGGAAAATATTTAAATGATCATATTTATTTTAAGTTAATTTTATTTAGATATTTTTTTAAAAAGCTACTTTATAAAATTATTATTCTCTGCTGTCATTTTAAAATTATCTTAAACATAAAAAAAAATGAATATCATGAAATTGGCAAAGTTACGTCACTATAATGTTTACATGAAAATATTTACATAACTATATTAGTATCATGCTATAATTATCTAAAAGTACACATAATTTTATAATCCAATGAAATTGGCAAAGTCAACCCCTTAAAAATTGCTAATAGTTTTTTTTTTTGAATTTGTAACAGTTTTATTTATAAGCAATAATAACTCTAATCTTATACAAACAAAAATATGTAAAGTATATTTAAATAAATAAATAAAATTCTACTATTGCGCAGTTGATTCCTTAAACAAGTTAAAACCTCAGCCCTGGTCATCCTCCTTGACATCAGAAAAAATAACTTTCCTCCAAAAAAAAAAGTTACTCACAAATTAAATTAAAATTATGAACGGAAAATTTTGGGGCAAATCAACTTATTAATAAGTTTAAGAGTATTACTTTTCTTTCACACCCAAAAAAAAAGTATTAGTTTTCCCTTTTCAACTCGCCTGAGTTTAGTCGCAAGAATACAGGGCAGTTTTTTGTCTCAACTAACTACTAAGCCTATTCTACCTATCTCTACTCTTTTTAAGGCTAGCCCAACCACTTCATGGTCCTAGCACCATTATTATAAAGGACAAACCTTTGATCTGATTAATTCATGTACTGGAACGTTAGAAGATGTCAACTTTCTGGCTTGCACAAGAATATCCAATTTTCTATTCTTGGACTCTAGGAGCAACAACTCGGTAGTCAGGAAAACTGCCCCTGTTTTGGATAGTTTCTCCTTTCCTTTCACTCAGCAATGGCTTCAGAGATCTTCAACCTCAGCTTCTGGAGGTTCAGGCCAGCCCGGATCCATCAATGTTTCAGAGCAGCCACGAGTGAAGCCAATAAAGACCAACAACGACGACGACGACTCTACTCTGGTGGTTCTCTTTTCCAGGTGCCAATCTCATTGATGTCATTTTTTTTTTCATCATGATTCTATTTCTACTTTTCTTGCTTTAATTTGCTATCTTTCTTTCAGCAATAAAAAAAGTTAATTTATTAACTTTAAACTTATTGTCAGTAATCTCACTTAAGCCTTAGAATTTTCTTAGATTTTCCTGACAAGCAAAGGGATAGGAGCATTGTATAGTTATTCCAAAAATAAGTATTCATTTGGAATTACCTTCAATTTGCTATAACATTTTCTCTCCTACTTGGTTTGAACTTTTGAAAACAGTGAATTTGATGATCAAGGATGGTAGAATTAGAGTAATACACAATTGATACAACACTACCTAACGAATAACGATGCTCATATAGATATCTCCATTCTGGCAGTGGCAGCAACACCAATCCCATTAATTCCTCAGAATCTGTCAAGCAACAATGGAACTTACTTGCATCTGGTGAGTGCTCCTAACTGAAGAATCATTCTCTCAGGTAAGAATGAAGGACTGAAGCTGAAGGACTATGAGCATTCCAGTAATGAACTCACTTCAGATAAGATAGAAACATTATCTGAACCTCTTCATGCTTTCATTTAAAATCTATGACAAGTTGGTGCTCTCTGTTACATCAGGGGAACCATTATGAACTTGTTACATACAATACATTTCAAGACAACTGCTGATATGTTTTGTTGAATTTACACAGCGGAAGATAAAAAAAAAAATTTAAAAGAAAAAACACATAAGATGATAAAACTGTAGCTTTGAGTTCATGATCACTGATCAGTGACAGTAGTTCCTTAGGATTTAGGAAAACAATTTGAAGCTCAATCTCCGCTTATTCCTGTGTGTCTTGAAATATATTGGAAACAAGAATTGTAAACAGGTAACTAAAACAACAGGTACCCTGTCAGTGGGAGAACTCACTAATCTCACCATCTCGACAATTTCCCACCCATAAGTTCACAGTTGAGCTTCTACGTGATGGCATAACTCTACAACAGTCCCTCCTTGGTGACTGCAAATCAAGTTTATAAATTTAGTAAAACGAAACAAGTTTATAATTTAGTGTTTCTGAGCATCTCTACCTTTTTCCAGCGATGAGGATCTGGTCTTTTTGTAACTATGATGGAATCGATTTTCTCTGGTGACGCCATTTTCCAGCGGCAGAAAGAAGGTTTAGATTTATCACGAGAATAAGTGCCAATAATTTGTCTCCTGGCTGGATCATAATGAGAGTTGGTCATATAGTAAATGAAGGGCTTTTGACATGGGTGTTTGGTAACAGGCCTTGTGTTGAATGCATAAGCAGTGTAATCAGCTCTTCTGTACCAATTGAGGAAGGTTCGTGAGGGCATCTCTAGTTCTCTGGGGGACATTACTCCTCTCAAGATTTGAACCACGTAGCCCCAGGAAACAGAGATGGACCAATATCTGTTTTTGTCATAGCAGATTGATTGTTGCATTACGCTGGCTGAGTCCAGCTTCACGGATCCCATCAGGTGTTTTAGGGCATGTTCTCGGGTCATGCGTGGGAATATTGGTTCCACCACATCTAAGTGGTGTAATGTCACTAGTGGCGCCACTGGATGTGCCCCCAGTAGCCCTAATAGATCTCCATACACATCATACTGCATAACCAACAAACACAAATTTCAAATTTCACTTATTACCCAATATTATTATTTGACTTTAAGTTATAAGCTGTTTATTCATCATCTTCCTCTTATCTCAAAAGTAAAAAATATTCAAAATATTTGTGTTTGATATATTATTATATAAATATTTAATATCATTTAAGATATTGAGATACAACTAAAAAATTATGAAATGTCCATAACTTTTAAATTTATTCACTTCTATAAAATATCAACCATAAAAATCTTTCTCATCATGGTTTTGGTTTATGAAGTACCAGCATACCAAAACAGTTCATAATAGTGTTACCTGATGAAACCCAGCTTCCTTGGTTAGTGGCACCCCAAGCTCAGCCATGCAAGCCTGGATTCTATCATCACTGCCATATAAACCAGGGTATCGCTGAATGCAACGGTCCTGCATAATTGAAAGCTCCTTGGCCAAAGGATAGCTTATAGCAAATCCACCACCACCATATGCCATGGCATATGAGAAATGCATATTCTGAACATGACTTTCCGATGAGCTGCCAACATAATAGAAGTGTCTATGGTCGTACTTGGACAGAATTCTGACCACATTATCCACCAGAAACACTGTGTCATCGTCTCCCATCACGAACCATCTTACATCCTTCATCCCAAGCTTCAGTGTCTCTGTTACCACCCTCGAAATCCTAATTGCAGATCTATGCCCCTGACGATTCGTGTATTTAAATTTTGAGGTGTCCCCAGAAATTCGAATCTCGGGTAACCCTTCATTTCTTCGAGTCCTCACTTTGTAATCCATCCATACTACTCCTCTAGTTTCACCAGGCTTCCACCATGTCTTTATATATTCTTTTCTGATATCCCACATTTTGGATGAAGCGGCTATTCCAAAAACGATGTGTTTAAGTTCGGTGTCCTGACCTTGAGCTAACTCAGGGGGTAAATGAACAACCAGGGATTTTTCTATATCTTCCTCTTTTACTTCTTCCTCATCCTCTTGTTTCTCTTCGTTTTCAAGGGTTGTGTTAGTGATCTGAAGGTGATCAGTTTCTGCAATGGCATCTATGTGGGTAGAAAGGGAACAATCTTGCTTGTCATTGGTAAAGAGAACGTTGGAAGATATGTAAAGCATGGTAATGATTAGGACGAACCATGTGATTATGCTTCTAGAGCCTGTCTGGTGCGTGCGTTGCTGGGTAGAGTGCATTTGGTTTCAACCTCAGATTTTCTATTTCCAGACTCTTCAATTTGTTGAACCCAGTGTAGGAATGGAGAAATGGGGTGGTTTGTGGAAGGAGCTTGAACTGAGAATTGTTCGGATCACACAATCAGATAGAGAGAGAGAGAGAAAGAGAGAGTTTTTTTTTTCTTTTGATTTTTGTGATTTTAAGTGAAGTTTGTTATGGCAGGAAGCGAAGTTAAATGCTATTAACTTGGAAGGAAGGTTGAAAATTAAATTGCATTAAGCTCGAATTTTGGATTATAGCTGCCCATATTGCATGGCCAAGAAAGAGCCCCCACATCAGAGAAATGGGCTCCCATCTCCTTTTGTAGGTGACGAGGGACTTTTTGGATTTGACCATCTGACAAAAACTGGCCGTCCAAACACTGCCCAAAAAATGTTACAACGTGATGTAGTTTAATAAATTTGTTTTTTTTTTGTTTTTTAATATTAATTAATTAATTTTTATATCATATATTTTTAAAAATTCTTAAAATCTTTTTATACTATTCCTTCTTAATTTTTGTTATACTATTTATTCATAAATAAAAATTAAAAAAAAGTCAAAAATATTTTTAAAAAATATTACATAAAAAATAATTAATTAATATCAAAAATTAAAAAAATCAAGACAAAACAAAATTAAAGATAAGAATAAATTTATTAAGCTACCATTCACAACAATGGCTTAGAATTTACCTATTATATATATAATCTTTTATGTATGCATCATTTAAAACCAAACGGACCATAAATCTAATTTGCCATGAAGGCTATGGATAAAGGTGTTCCTCCCATCTAGACATGTTCCAGAGGAACTTGTTTTGGCATCATTCTCTTTGGCCTTGGCCTTGGCCTCTTAGTAATGCATATCCAAATGCACCAAAATCAACCTCTTTTTTCTTCCTCCTTTCAGGTTAGTTAATTAATTAACAGAGTACTTATCATTTATTATATTGTTAATGAGTTAAGGAGGTGGTGGGAGTATCAGGTTTTGTTATGATTACTCCACCACTTTTCCCCGATTGCAGGGAAGCCTATGATTATGTCACAAGCTCTTTGATTTACTCCCATGCTCTTAACAGAGAATCATTTCCTGTCTTGGCCTACCTTCATGCCTTTATTTCCTTACCTTTTCCCTAAGTTAGAGGCTAACAAAGGCTGCTTCACTAATCTTTGGATTTCTCAGTCCTTTGACATCTTACCACTTTGCAGACCAGAAGACAAAAGAGAAGGTTTAAGGCACACAGATGTTTTCTCAAAGGTCTCTCTGTCTCTGTAGTTATACCATTCTATTATAGGGAAGGAAGGTTTGTGGTCAAATTCACTGTGAGATTCTGTTTCCCCTTCGTTTGAACGCTGTTAACTCTTGGTTATACTTAACTCGTCCTTTGCAGTTTCCACCACACAAGGACAAATCAATATCTGAACCACTAAGGATTTAGGAACGTGACTTCTTCACCCTCTCATTGTACAGCAAAGTCTTATACTTTAAGTTGCCTTCGCCAAAGGGTTGGGACCGACCATCAAGCACTCAGTGGGAACCTCGAGTAGAAATTTAGTACGAATCCAGATAAAAAGGAAAAGAAGAAACAGAAAATAAATAAATAAATTTATATATCAGTGAAATAAGTGGAAAAGAAAGATTAAGTTCAATTATTTGAACCTAAATGAAACCATTTTGTATAATGATATACATTAATTAATAATTTTATTTTTGAAGGCAGATGTTTCCACCGTATTATTAAATAACAATTTGGATACGTTTATATTTTGAATAAGTATTTTAAGTAGACATTTTTTTTTTAAAAATAAATATTTTATATTTGAATATAAAAATATTTTTAAACATAAAATTATTAAAAATAATATATAAAAATATTTTTAAATAATTTATAAAATATTATAAGAGTATATTTATTTAAAAAAATTTCTCTTTATTTATTTTTTAAAAAAATTATAAATCTTAATTTCTAAAAAAAAAGTAAAATTATTTTTTTTAAAAATTACTTTTTTATAAAAGCCTTTTTAAATACTCATTTACAAATAATATTTAAAAAAAAACGAGGCAGAAAAACTCTCCCAAACTACCTAATGATCTGTCACTCTCTGTTACAGCAGCGAAACGTTTTTTTTTTTTCCTTATTTTATTACTGTTGAGGCACATGGATGTGAGATGTGGGTTAACTGTAGAGTAGATCCATGTCTACTATCCTCACACTCTCTACTTAACTGTAGAGTAGAGATCCATTGGTTTTATCCACGCAACTAAATTCTTGGATTCTCTCGTCTCCCTTCCCTTTCTCCTCTCACCTGACTACCTTCATCTCTGCCTTCTCTGCTAATCTGCTCCACTTCCTGTAAAATTTTCAATTCTGATTTCTTCATTTTGCTTTCGAATCCAATTTTCTCTCTGATTGCTTAACACATCTCAACATAGGGATCTTGCATTCGCACTTCACCCTCTGCGGAGGCGCGCAGGGCATTAATGGCGGGCGAAAATGCACTCAAATCAAGGGAGGTCTCGGCGATGATAAAGCAAGGTTTCATATCAGACCCAGCGCTCTCTTTTTCTCCCTCCAGAACCATCTCTATGGTTTACTCACCCTCATCCTCACCTTCCAAGACCCTCTCTTCACCTCCATCTCCTTTCTCGGCACCAACTCTATCCCAGGCCCAAAATCAGATTCACACTCGCCCTGCTCAGAGCCAAACCCTCTACGAAATGATGTCAGGAGAGCAACACCGCGAATCGAAGCTATCCGATGACAAGCGTCGAAAGCTGCAAGATCGGGTGGGTAAACTTTTGAATGAAGCGCCGTTTCGAGACCCCAATTGGGGGGGACCTGGTGATGTCAGGCTTACAGTAGTTGCACGGGATGGGTTTAAGGTCTCTATGGACGTGCACAAGAGTGTTCTTACTGAGAAGAGCGGGTTCTTCGCCGAGAAGCTTCAACGTGATCGTGGGGTCTCACACACGGTGGAGATCAGTGATTGTGATGATGTGGAGGTGTATGTTGAAACTGTGGTATTGATGTACTGTGAGGATTTGAAGAGGAGGTTGATGGGTGAGGGGGTTTCTAAAGTTTTGAGTTTGCTGAAGGTATGCCTCATCTGCTTCCTTTTTCTACCCATCTTATTTGCTTAGCACAGAAAACTTGGAAAAAGTAGGCTGGTTTTCGAATCAGTACATTGATTTTGGAATTATGTACTTGTGATTTCCAGGTGAACAGTGGAAAAACCACGCTTGATGAGGCTAGTTAGTCTTGATTGGCTTAGGTTAGTGATACTGACAGTTTAATGAATCAAATATCCTAACTAATATACCTCAGAAGTCAGAACATTCCATTGGACTTCTGATTACATCTGGTCTCAACCGAGGATCAGGAATATTTCAAGATGTGATAGAGCCTCTCATCATGACTAATGTTGTAGACTAAATTTCCAAAACATGCTAAACTAGGAAGTTACAATCCAATATATTACCTCCATATGGTCACATCACATCTTAATATACTTTCATAGAGGCCAGAAGATCCGCACAGGGCATGTTAAGCATCCTATCTCCTCTTCCCATCAATTTCTCCCCTGTTCAGTGGGCCAGTCTACCTTGTGCTTGCTGAAAGAAATCCATCCTCTGTATTGAATCTTGTTGATAATTAGCGAAAAGGCAACCCTGAGAGTGACGTTTCATTTAGTTATCCTTACTATTCATCTCTCTTTTGTGTTGTTTATTTTTGCCTTCTGGGCTGTGACCTATTAGATATTTTCTGTTTTGGCTTACCTTCTGTTGTAGGTATCGGCAGCTATTATGTTTGACCTTGGGGTTGTGTCATGCCTAGAGTATTTAGAAGCTGTTCCTTGGTCTGACGATGAAGAGGAGAAAGTCAAATCTCAGCTAGGTCATCTCCAGCTTCATGACTCTGGAACTGAAGTTCTTCTTAGAGTATTATCTGACTCGTCTACTTCTGCAAGAGCTGATGACATCTTTGTGAGCCTGCTGAGTGGTGTTCTACAAGCAAAAGATGACAAAGCTCGTAGGGAAATGAAAACTCTGATATCTCGATTGCTTAAAGAAGCATCTAATGATAGCAGCAAACTTGATGTTTCTAAAGACACACTTTATCATCTTTGCCACAGATGCCTCAGTTCTCTTGTCTTATGCTTATCTGAAGCAACTAGCGTGGATGAGAGGCAAGATCGAGGGGTTTTAATGAGTGAAATAACTCGTGAAGCTGATAATATTCAGTGGATTGTTGACATTTTAATTGAAAAAAAAATGGGTGATGAATTTGTGAAAATATGGGCAGACCAGAAAGAACTTGCTATGCTTCATTCAAAAATTCCGACCATTTACCGCCATGAGATCAGTAGAATCACAGCACAACTTTGTATTGCCATTGGAAGGGGACACATATTGGTGCCAAAAGAAACTCGATTTTCCTTATTGTCAACATGGCTAGAAGCTCTGTATGAAGACTTCGGATGGATGAGGAGAGCTTCCAAAGCTGTTGATAAGAAGTTGGTTGAGGACGGATTAAGCCAAACTATACTTACGTTGCCTTTACTCCAACAGCAGGCTGTATTACTCAATTGGTTTGATCGCTTTCTTAATAAAGGAGATGACTGCCCCAATATTCAGAAGGCGTTTGAGATTTGGTGGCGAAGGGCTTTCATCAAACAGTATTCAGCCGAGCAGGATGATTCCCAGTTGCAAATAACAGTTTGTGATTACCCAAGCTGAAAGGTATGCAAGGGTTCTAAAAATGAAAAGAAAAATAAATCAAATTACATTTGTACATAATAAGTGACATTTTACATTTCCACTTCTGCTTTCTCCGGCTTTAATCAGTTTGGATTTACATTTTTTACCCTTTCCTTATTTTGACCTGAACATAGGTGAAATCTCTGTAATGTAGACAAATAGAAGGGTAAGGGAATGGGAAATAGAGATTAATGAAAAAGGGAAGGGCGTTTTCCGTTCTCGTTTTCTGGTTTAAATCTTACAAATATTGCCATGGATGCATTTTGCTCTCTTCCTTTTCCTCCTCTCCCTCTTTTTTAATTCTTTTTTTCCCTAATTTTTCTAGGTGTAAGTGAAATAGTACATTATATAGCGTAATATTAATCTCACAAACTTTTAAAGTAGAAGAAAGAAAAATATGTGATGAGTGAGAAATGCTTCTCTCACATAAACCCCCTCACAATCTCTCACGAAAATGTTCGCATAGCAAATCAAATTATCTGATCTATTCATTCACTTATTTCCATTATTTTACAAATTCACTTTATTTCATTTTACATTATGTTTATTTCATCATATTAAGATTTAACTCTTTTATCATCATTAATTATTTAGAACGATTTTTATTTTATTATATTTTAAAATTTTTTTAAAAAATAACTCTAAAAAATAATTTTATAAAATAAAAAAATAAAAAATTTGTTTGGATAAAAAAATTTTATCAGTTGTATTTTATATTTTTTAAAAAATAAATAATAAAAAAAAGTTAAAATATAAAAAAATTATTTTTTATTTTTTAGTTATTATCTTAAAATAATAATTAATAAAAATAATTACTTAAATAAATTTTTTTATTCTCATAAAATAAAATAATAAAAAATTAATTTTTTAAAACTGTTTCAAATAGTCTTAAAATTGTAAAAATAATATATATTTTTTAATTTTGTAAACTATTGAACGGCATTGAGTTTTAGTTTTTCTTTGAAAGGACCTTAAATTTTATAGACCTAAAATCTCAGCAAGGTTTCGTGGTTTAAAAAAAAGAAACTCCATGAACTAAATCCTCATTAGTTCTTCCTCAATGGATGTTGGGAAGTAATGGTTGTGATGAATGAATAGTCGGCACCTATTCAACGGTAAAACATAAGAAAAGGGGTTCGTGGATGTATCTAAAAAAAATAAGGTATTTTTTAAATTATATTTAGATGTATTGATGTATTTGAATGTATTTTAATTAATTTATATATATATATATATATTTTTTTAATTATTTTTATTTGTATTTTTAAGATTTATTTGAATTTTTTATTCTCTTAATTTTTTGAATTTTTTTAAGTATTGTGTTTTAGTTATTTTTTTTAAAATAAAAATCTTTAAAAAAATTATCTACATATATCAATATATATAAATGTATCTTAACAAACACTAACAAATAACAAACTGCTTTTCGTTTGTACTTAAAACCTACTCCACTGTGCTCTAATTGATACCTAACATTTTTTTTAGCGTAATTTAGATTTTTTTTTTTCATTCGCACAAATTTACTTTAACTCTTCCCATATTATATTTTGTAGAAGATAGTTATTTTAGGGTATGCATAAACTGATAAGTTAAGAAAAAAATGATTTGATATTTGATATTTTTTAAAAAAATGTTTGAGTTTATTCAATTACAGTTGGCGCCAAAACAAAAACAGTTTGTTTACAATTACGCGTCACACTATTATGAAGTTCCGTAGTACTAGTATTTGTAACGGTTTAAAGATTAATAGATTATAGCTATATTTTTGTATTACAAAAAAAAATACCCTCATGAGCCATGACAGGATAGCCTGCAGAACCTAATCCTCATGTATGTAAAGTAGCCATTGGACGAAACGTCTCAGTCAAATAATTACTTTATCTAATAACAATAATTTGAACATAGAATTCATTCATATTTTACATAGTAAGATACTTTCTTTTACCGCAAAACTAGTTTTGCTTGTTATAATAGTTAAGTGTAATGCCAAAACTAGTTGTATTAGCAAAGGTGATACATTGATACATAGCTACCTGAAGAAGCCGGCGGCAGCTTTAGTCCGACACGAGGACCGACGGCCGGGTATCATTCTCAACCAAAACCTCACTTGTCTTGGGATTATAATTGGCGATTACTGGCATTTTTTATTTTTTAAAAATTTTTTATATCATATATTTTTTAAGAAAATTTTAAATTTTTTTTAACTTATGAATAAATAATAAAAAAATTATGAATGAATAATAAAAAATTTAAAAATATATTTTAAGATATTTTAAAAATTAATTAATTAATTTAAATAAAATATAAAATAAAAATAGTGGTTGTAACTTAGCCAACCCTTATAAATTTGAAGCACTGATATAAACACGACAAGTAGAATTCACTTTAAAAGTTAGTTCGTGAGGGAGGGTGCTTGCCATGCTTATATATCACACACTAAGGATGCGTTTGGGACAGCTTTTTTTCAATTGGGCTGTTTGTATGAGATTATTTTTATAAGTGCTTATTTTAAAAATAAGCAGAAATACTGCTTTTTTTTTTAACCAGGAAAATGTTGCTTAAAAAATAATCAGGTCTAACGGAAGAGAGAGAAAATTTTGTAAACCAATATGCCTTTTAAATATTTCATAAATTTTTTAAAAAGCACTTTTATATGTCATTTTTAGTAATTTTACATATTCAAAAGTACTTTTATATTTTTACATCCAAATGCACAACATCTGTTTTTTTCAGTAAAATCACTTCTATGTAAACCAATTCAAACACCAAATACCTATTTTTTTTTTAAAAATTACTTTTATTTAAAGCATCTGATTAAAAGTATAAGCCCATCCAAACTACCCCTAAGTGCCCATCCACCCGATGTAAGACTTACCCATACCACAGCACATCCAATTCAATAACATTACCTTACCCAGAAACTGTGCCGGTTCATACAGCCATAGTGATTAACTAACGTTAAGTGTATAGGGCAGCCAAAATAGAAATTAGCATGTCTATAGATATTAAGCTCGAGCACTAATTAGTATAACGCTGGTTAGAAACCCCTTAATCATACCATTTCACCTATCAGGGGACACCAAGATATTAAATTTTATTTCAAAGTGCTATTTTGATCATTCAGAAAATAAAAATATTTTAAAAATTTTATGAAAATAAAATATTTTTCAAAAAATATTTTGAATAAGTTTAAATAATATTTTTTTTAATTTTAAAGAATTTTAATATGATAATAATGATATAGATATAGATACATATAATTAAATAATATAGTATAAAATAATTACATTCTCATTCAAATATTATTAATATAATTAATGTTCATAAATTTTAACAATATGTGATATAAATAAAACTTAATGTAAATGATATATTATACTCAAAATTTTAAATTACATAATACATAATTAACATTAATCATTAAAAAATATGAATTAATTAACAGTGGAGACTTATGCTAAAATTATTTAAGATATTAAAAAATTATTGAAAATAAATATAAATTGATCAAACTAAACTGAATCTATGACTATAACATATATTCTCATATTCTATAACTATCACATATATTCTCATAATTTATAATTATATATATATTTATAGGATTTATTTTTCTTTAATTACATTTTTATTAGTATTTAATTTTTAAAAGTTATACAATTCATACTAGTTAATCCTACATTAAAAAAAAACTAATTTTTGATGACTACAAACAAAATGAATAAATCTATATTTTTTAGATATAAAAATTGATCTAACTCAGCTTTTGATTTATTTTTTAGATGGAGGTATTGCCTTTGATTTGTTTAAACGTGTGCGTATTTATGAAGTTCTATATTTCATAAATTAAACGCACGCTCCATCTGTTTCAATTGAATATCCATATAAATCAGGAATGCTCCATAAAATAAAGCAAAATCGTCAATCTTACTTGTATAAAAGTCCTTCTCGCAAGAGGACAATATATACTAAATTTAACAATAACATTTGTTTTAAATAATTATACCAACTATATCTTGATTACTTAATTTATGCTATTTACGATCTCATTTAATAGATTGTGTATAGATTTTTTTAAATTAAAGTTAGGATATATATATATATATATATATATATATATATATATATATATATATTATTTCTG
>JASKGM010000005.1:13899881-13916795 GCA_034509205.1 Ceratonia siliqua
TCAGTTTGCACTGGAATCGGATGCCAAGGCCCTTTTTCATGCGCGTGAGTCCATCCTCTATTTTTCTCTTCATAGGCTCAAATACACATGTTAATATATAAGCCCTTAAAGAGTCCCTCTTCCAAAAAATATGGGACTAGTTGTTTTGAAATACTCTAACTTCCAACATTTTTAATTAGCTAGCGTTAGAACGGTCATGGTAGAGCAATTCTTTTTTTTGATTCGTGTTATTTTTTAACAAAATAATAATGATCGTCAATATGTACGCCAATAGTTACAATAAATTAAAAATAATAAAAAATAACTGAACACTGAATTTATGTTGCATGTGTTGTTATTGTTTTTTTTTTTAAAACTTAAAGCACTTTAGGATATTATTTGAGAGAGAAAAAAACAACCTGAATCAGAATACTAGGAAGCACCCCCGCCACAATATAGACGGTGCAGCATTGCAGCGGACGGTAAATGTTTCCGTCGGTTTCAGCAATATGGATGAGAAAAAAAAACGATGAGGAAGAAAGGAAGTAGGGACAAGGTAAAACGACGTCGGGTGAAGGGACCTCCGCCCTCCGGCACTTGCGGTTAATCTGGATCAAGGAGAGTGGGATCCAACGGTCGTGAGAAGCGAATGGAGTAGGCCCAGATGGAGTCACAACGGTCTCTCTCTCGGCTCACTCGTCTCGCCTCGCCCAGTCAGTCAGTCACCTTCTATGATTCTCTCTCCTCCCCTCTTTCTCTTTCTCTAACACCAAACCCTTTTCATCACTTTTCTTTCGATACCTCTGCGTGCTTCTCTTCCTTTCTCTCTCTTCTCCTTCTCTCTTTGGCCTTTTTCGTCATTTCGCTCCATCACTCTGCATTCCAATCAGACGGCCCCTCTCCATCCACGTCATCTTCGTCTTCTTCATCCCTGGCGACCTTGCTTTCTGTCTCACCCCTTTATCTTTCTCACTATATAATTTGACCGCCTCGTCTATCTAGGGTTTCTGAGATTCGCCGAGGCACCACCGCATCTCATTCTCTGTCTCACTGCGCAACCATCAAAATTTCCTATCTTTATCAAACTGCCATGTATGGGAGTTCGTGCTGTGCTCCTCAGTTTTATCCTTGGAGTTTTTTCTGTCGTGACTGAGGTATTCTTAGGGCACTTGTAATTCTTTCTGATATTTTTGGAATTTTTGGAATTCGATTTTTTTCTCTCTTTTCTGAAATGTGTTCGTGGTTTTAATTTTTTTTTTAACCAAAGACGAGATTGTTTAGTCTGTTTTGATATTGGTATTGCTCATGGTAGGATTTTGATTGAGATTTATTCGGCGGGGTTCGAAATTTTGAATTTGGGCTATTGGAGGTGCAGTTCTTCCGTGAATAAGTTTTGGCGGCAGTTTGGTGTTATGTTTCATGGCTATTGAGAAGAACAACTTTAAGGTGTCAAGGCTTGATTCGGAGATTTCACCCCGTAGTAGGGAGACTATGTCTAGTGATGAAGATGAGCTTCAGCGGCGTAACTCAGCTCTGGAATCTGATGACGATGACGAGTTTGATGATGCAGATTCTGGGGCAGGGTCCGATGACTTTGATTTGCTAGAATTGGGTGAAACTGGGGCAGAGTTTTGTCAAATTGGCAATCAGACTTGCAGCATTCCCTTGGAATTGTACGATCTTCCAGGTCTTGAAGAAATATTATCGGTGGATGTGTGGAATGAGTGCTTGAGTGAGGAGGAGCGGCTTGAACTTGCCAAGTATCTACCTGATATGGACCAAGAGGCTTTTGTTCGAACCTTGAAAGATCTTTTTGCTGGTTGTAACCTCCATTTTGGGAGTCCCATTAAGAAGTTGTTTGAGATGCTGAAGGGTGGATTGTGCGAGCCAAGAGTTGCTCTTTACAGGGAGGGTTTGAATTTTTTTCAGAAGCGACAGCACTATCATCTTTTGAGGAAGCATCAGAACAACATGGTTAACAACCTTTGTCAGATAAGGGATGCTTGGCTTAATTGCAGGGGATACAGTATTGAAGAAAGGCTTCGTGTTTTAAACATAATGAGAAGTCAAAAGAGTTTGATGCATGAGAAGATGGAAGATGTGGAGGTTGATTCATCAGATGAAGAGTCTGCTGAAGGTCTCTGGAGTAGAAAGAACAAGGATAGGAAAATTGTGCAGAAAACAGGCCGTCATTCTTCACATGGGGCAGGTTCAGGTATAGAATTCCACCCACGAGGAAGATCGATGAGTATGGAACCAGAAAAGTATGGAAAGCAAAACCCAAAGGGTATACTCAAACTGGCTGGTTTAAAGAAATCTTCAGCAAAGGACACGACAGGTCTCTTGCCTTCAAGCTATCATGCTTTGGATATAAACCCTGGGCTAAATGGTTCAGCAACTGCTCTTCCTCGATGGAATAAGTCAGTGGGATATGATTCAGGGTCAGCGCTCAGGATGAGAGATCAGCTGAGGAATGGTGACAGTGCTGAGGAACTGACATACGGACTTGGTGTACAGCGAGATCGAAATGTATCACGTAGTACTAGGAAGGATAAGTCTGGTAATATGAGAATGGGAAAGAGGCATGACCCTTTGAGAGGTGATGAAATAGATACTGACAATTTTATGGGCGTATCTTTGTCTTCAAAGGCTGATGTGCGTGTTTACTCTAGGAATGCGAACCAATCTTCAGATTTGAAAGTGTTCGCTGCGAAGCCATCATCTACAAGAGGTCCTTATGATTTTTCAAGAAAGGCTAAGTATCCTGGAAGTGTTCAACAATTTGGAGCTGGGGATAAGATGAAATCTAAACTCAGGGGCTCACAGTTACCACTTAAAGGAAATCTGGTTGATTCATTAGATCATAGTGAATTTTTCTCCCATAACAGAACACGTGGAGAGGACTTTTGTGATGACTGGAATATGAGGAGCAAGAAATGGAAGACAGGGAGGGAGTCTCCTGATCTCAGTTACGCAGCTTATAGATCGTCCTCACCACAGGTGAGTGATAGACATTTAACCTCTGACTTCAGAACAAAATCATTGCAAGAGAAGATCAGAGGGACTTTTGTACAGAATGGAGGACAAGATATGGTGGCATTGAGGGGTAACAGGATGCTTCATAGAAATGAAGAAACTGAATCAGACTCATCAGAGCAATTGAATGATGATGAGGATATCAATCCTTTGTTGCAGAGCAAATTTGCTTACTCAGTGACTGCTGATGATTCTCGAACAATACCATTGAAGTCTTTTCTAGATACGAAGAAGGCCAAGTTTGTTAAGAAAGACTTGAAAGAACATGGAATAATGCAATCCAAAAAGATTGGTGGTTTTGGAGAGCAGGCACATACGCCTGGCATAGAAAATATCCTTTCAAAAGGGAAGCTGAAGGGTAAAATGCGCCACAGTGGTCCTTTGCATAATGCTGCTGGTAAACTTTTGGAAGAAGGCTATCCCTCGGGTTCAGATAAGCTTAATGATGGTGATGATGATTGGAGAGAAAACTACAAGTTAGGCAAGAATGGCCGAATGAGACAGGAACCTGTTGAAAGGTTAGACATGCCCTTGGCAAATGCTTATAGTGCTGAGCGAAAGAAGAAAGGGAGAACTGGCCTTGATCATTCCATTCTCAAGTCAAAATACTTGCCTGATTATATTGGTGATGAGGAGGATGACTCACTTGAAACTCAGTTGCTGGTGGATGATAATGGAGTCAGACAGAGTAGGTTTAGGAGGAAAGGGCAGAAATATGATGCGTATAAGGGTGATCAATATGAAAGATCTGAGGCACCATTACTGGGGTGCAACTCAGTAACGAAGAAGAGGAAAGTGAAGGATGATGCAGCAGATCTGGATGGAAGAGATGATGATACCAATCTTCTGTCTAATTTTCATGCTGATGATTCAACTTCCTTGAAGAGAAAGTCGAAGAAAAAATTGGAGACTGAGACAGGTAGTTCAGATATGGAAATTTCTGAACCACCTGTTACAGATATGGGAACAGCAGATATAGAGCTGGAAACTAAGCCACAGAAAAAGCCATTTACTTTGATCACACCAACTGTTCATACTGGATTCTCATTTTCCATTATACACCTTCTTTCAGCAGTCCGTATGGCAATGATTATCCCACTTGCAGAAGACAGTTTAGAGGTGGGAAAACCTAGAGAAGAGCAGAACAAAGCTCAGGAAGGCAGGGCTAATGGTGTTCTTTCTAATGAGAAGATAGCTGCCAATTTTGAGCTTGCTGGCCAACTGAATATGCCTTCTCTTACAGTTCAGGAGATTGTTAATCGTGTGAGATCAAACCCGGGTGATCCTTGTATTCTTGAAACGCAAGAACCTCTGCAGGATTTGGTCAGAGGAGTTCTGAAGATATTTTCGTCAAAAACAGCACCATTAGGAGCAAAGGGTTGGAAGGTGCTAGCAGTTTATGAAAAATCTACAAGAAGTTGGGCATGGACTGGCCCAGTTTCTCATAATTCATCTGATCATGATTCCATTGAGGAGGTGACATCTCCTGAAGCTTGGGGTCTCCCTCATAAGATGCTTGTTAAGTTGGTTGATTCCTTCGCCAATTGGCTAAAATGTGGTCAAGAAACACTTCAGCAAATAGGAAGTCTTCCTGCACCACCTTTGGCATTGATGCAAGTCAATCTTGATGAGAAAGAGAGATTTAGAGACCTGAGAGCCCAAAAGAGTCTTAACACCATAAACCCAAGTTCTGAGGAAGTGCGGGCTTATTTTCGTAAGGAGGAAGTTCTCAGGTACTCAATTCCTGATAGAGCCTTCTCTTATACTGCAGCTGATGGTAAAAAATCTATTGTTGCACCCTTGAGAAGGTGTGGTGGTAAACCAACATCAAAAGCCCGAGACCATTTTATGTTGAAACGTGATAGACCACCACATGTTACAATTCTTTGTCTTGTCAGAGATGCAGCTGCGAGGCTGCCTGGAAGTATTGGCACTAGAGCAGATGTTTGTACATTAATTAGAGATTCTCAATATATTGTTGAAGATGTCTCTGATGCACAAATTAACCAGGTAGTTAGTGGGGCCTTGGATCGATTGCATTATGAACGTGATCCTTGTGTACAATTTGATGGGGAAAGGAAATTATGGGTTTATTTACATAGAGAAAGAGAAGAGGAAGATTTTGAGGATGATGGCACTTCATCCACAAAGAAATGGAAGAGGCAGAAAAAAGATGCTGCAGATGATCAAGGAACGGTAACTGTTGCTTATCATGGGACTGGGGAGCAAAGTGGATATGATTTGTGTTCAGATCTCAATGTGGAGCCATCAGGCATTGAGGATGATAAGGGAATGGAACTTGTGTCTGATGATGTAAGGGTAAATGCGGAGGACAATGTTGATGTCAATCATGCTTCTGAACAAGACAATGCTCGTCAGGGTAGTCCAGTAGTTTGGGAGTCTCTTGGCTTAAATCCTGTGCGAGAGAATAAATTGCTATGTCAAGAGAATTCCACAAATGAAGACTTCGATGATGAATCGTTTGGGAGAGAAAGATCAGTTGGACTATTAAGTGCAAGCTTATTGTGAAGAATTTTTCAGGTAGTTCTTTACATTATTGTGGCATTGTCCTGGTTACAATTGCAGTTTCATGTTTGGATGCTTGTGATATGTCATAAGATCCTTGTTTGTGGCTCTTGGTTTCTAGTTATACTTATCTTCTATTGGTGCCCTGTTGGTTGAAGATTTAATTGATGTTCTGTGCTGGTGTTTGAACAGAAGTTTTTGCCTTTTTTTTTTTGGGGGGGGGGGGTGGTTGAAGAAAAAAATAATGTAGCTTACAAAAAGGTAAGTTATGAGCAAAGATAACTGTCTTCAGTCGCTTTATATATTGCCTTCTGATGACTTGGAAAGTGAAAGAACCATACAAAGTACTTATTAACTTGGGGAAAAATGAAAACTAATTTGGACATCCTTCATGCTTGTTTAACGTTATTGACCTTAATACAATAAGGAGACCCAAAAAAGTTGATTTAATGAGACCTGAGAGAGGCTTGCTAGCGTGATTTGAGATGTTACTTTGAATGAAGATCATTATGGAGATTAAAATGCTCTCTTTGGTTTTTTGCCTCCCTTGTTACTTTCTACCTTGTGAGCCAACTGTATCCCCTAAAGGATCTAAAGACGCAACATGGAGTTATAGAAATTTAGTTGCTCTCTTTTGATATCTTCCTTCAAGCAAATTGTGCATTGAATATACTTTTCGCTTATACGAAGAAAATCATTTTCTGCAGGCAGTGTACTCGCATTGAGGAACTCAATTGTCTTGATTCTAGCTGTGCTGGTAAATATTGCAGGTGCGGTATCTTTATATATTGATTTTATCTGGAAGTATAGAATAGAACGTGATCTTGTTTGTTGAAAAGATCATAGAATTTGGTAGTATTAGGTGGATGACTTTCTGGCTTTTACATCCCAAAAATAATTCCTTTTGGGTCTCACATGTAGGATCTCAAGTATAGTTCCTTTTGTACACCGAAGGAACAAGGAACTGAATCTTGCATTGTTGTATTGCATCACACTATTCTTTTTCCATCTTGTATATATGGTTCAGTTAAGAATCTTAAGATCATGATACTAGTACTTCAATAAGCTTGCGTCATCCAGCCAAAGAAAGAAAAGGAGATAATATGAAATTCTCTAGTGCGAGTCAAATAGATGACTCAGATTTTAAGACAAAGGTTGCCTTGATTGATATTGTATATCCTTGGTTAATTTGGTAGAAGATAACTTGTTTGGTAGGGAGAGCAGGTTTTCTTGTCGAGACCGGAGTAAGGTGCTAGCTTCTGAACTGTTTTTCTATTTTGCCTTATTGTGACTGACTTTTACACAACCGATTGGGAAAATATACGTAGGCAAGTTTCAAATTCTGTTTTCTCACCTTCTGCGAGTGCTTGCTTTTTACTTCTTCTTTTTTTTTAATCCTGTCTCTCCACTCGACTACTAGTTACTACCAATTGCTGGTTGGATCAGTTATTGTTTTGATAACAAAATAATTAGGGATTCGACGAATGTTGTATCGTTTGCTGCTGTATCTGTTGAACCATAAACGATCAAATTCTGAACCATTTGAATGGAGCAAACTTGTAGCTAATGAAGCTGACAAGTGACAACCACATGATTTATGCCCCATCGTTAGTTGTCCAGAAAAGTCTGTCGGATTCCGTACTAGAAGACAGGATCATAGTATAATAGTTATAGGAATGATCTGATTAAAAAATCTAAGGACCAAACCACAATACCGAACACATATCTGTGGGTAACATTGGAAAATTTTTGGAAACACAAATTGGACTTAAAAATAGGCGTGAAGAGCTCATTAAAACTTATTAAAGTAGGTTTGTTAAATAGTTGGACATAGAATCCACTGTCAAACCTATTTTGATAAAAAAAATTTGGTCCGTTGCATCTATATTTGGATGCATACAGTGTAGGTAAAAAATTGTAGTTATTAAAAGCATAGTTATCAAACTCCTAAAGGTTGTAGTTCTACTGCTGATAATGTTTGCAAAATGGTCAAGAATTGTTTTTTTTTTTCCAAAAATTTGAGCTGTTAAAAAGAAAATTTATGAATTTTATTATTAATTTTTAACATACATTTTCATGCAAAAACTACATTTAAGTTTGAAATATGAATTAATACAAATTCATCATATTTGAATTTTCAATTTAATATAAAGAATGTGAACAGGAAAGTCTTAATATTTTTGTCCTCCCATTTCGGTTATCCATGACAGATTGACAGTATATTTGTTAAGGAACGCCTGAGATTAAACACACAACACCCAAAAATCATATTACGGATGCCAACACAAAGATTATCCGCTTTTTTCTCCTTCACAAAAAACTATAAATGAATATGTCATGTCATAGAATTACATATTTGAGCAGTATGCTATTTACACAGTTCCTTTTGTCCTAGTTTATAGCTGTGAGAGGAACTCTGGAATCTCTCACTGATTGAGCGGCTTCATATGTCCCACTATGTTTAACATCTCCGTTTGCTAGTTTTGGAGATTTCGCATCCCAGAATGACTTCAATAGTTCCTCAAATGATGGGGTTCTTAGTTCTTCTATGGATGAAATGCTGGGTAAATTGAAGGGTCTCTGCCTTGGTGTTGAACAAGATGGTTCGTCCACCTATATGTCAAAAGGGTAGTTTATGAACATTAGAAATTAAAACACTATAACACCCATTTCCTTGAATATGTTAATAATAGGTGCTTTCGCAAACTCCAACTTACTAGGACAATGCTATCCTAATCATCAAATCAAACCAAACTTATATTTTATACCATACTAGCACAAAAATGCTGTTTGAAGTCTCTTACCATGTATTGATTGAGAAGACATTGCCCTGCATTTTCTGTTATCTCCACAATTTTGTGGTGATGGACACCCTTCAGTTCTCTTAAATCACCACAGCATGGAATAATCATAGAGTTCAAATTCCCACAAGCTTCGTGGTCAAGTTGTAATGAATCTGCAAACGTTTTAACTTATCAATTAATATTCATGGTATGATCTACCAAGAAAAAATTGATAGATAGGTATGAGACTAAATACTGACGATCAACAGATGAATTGATATCCTTGTTTGCTATTTCTGCATCTTCAAGTGTAGTTGACACAGCACTTGAGAATCGAGCACGTAGGGCTTGATTAGATTCCATTCCTCCCCTAACCAAAAAGGAATTCAGAAATAAGTGGACTTCAAAGTAAGATTGCTTTGGTCTTAATTGGGAAATGTAAAACCTACCTAACAGTAGTATCCACAGAAGCAGCATTTCTCTGCTCTAGACTAAGCAAGGACTCTTGAGCATTTCTCCATTGCTGTGCACCAACTTTTGCCTTGTTTAGGCTGCAGTAGTATGTTCAGAGTTAAGTTCAGTAAACAGAAGAGAATAGATAGAGGCAGAAATGCACATCCATACCAGTTCTGAAGAACCTCCTCAAGGTCCTTCTTTCCAGATTCCACAGCAGAAGTATCCTCATGATAGTTGGATTCTGTTTTTTCCATGTGAACTCTCCATTCTGCTTTGACAGAAGAAGTAGATTCCTGCATGGTTAATGTTTCTTGCCTCAGTTTACTTGTTCTACTATTTGCACTCTCCCGAAGATCATTAACTGTCATTTGAACCTTAAGAACCAAGAAAAGTATGTTAAGAACATGCACATAAAGATAATTATGGAAGACAATACAGGAAAAAAAAATGAAGTTAGTATGTTCAAAAGCAACAAGTACCAGTTTTTTCTTTCTAGCATTTGAACTTGCTAGCATTTCTGCCACCTTCTCTAATAGTTTCCTTTCTTCATTAGCAGAACACTCCTATATAAATTAAGGAATCAGAAGCATCAAAGTTAAAGATGAAAAGGATTATCAGATATCTTTAATCATTATTCCTTGCAATTCTCAAAAGAAGCAGAGTAGTCACCTCAAACTTCTTTTCCAGTTCACACAATTTTTGATCGTTGACAACCTGTGCTTCTTCCACAATTTGGGTCAGATTGGATGCATGCATGTCTAATGTCTCGAAGAAGTTCACTGTTATTTTAGATACAGTACGTGTAGTCTCCACTGCTCTGGCATGTGCCTGCATGCAATAGGAAGAAAAAAATCAGCACTTTACTCAGATGTTCACCCAACAAACTAAAAATCACACACCTCTCGTTGTTGTTGTGCATAAGCAGTTAACTTGGACTCTTGCTTGTGGAGACTACTTTGAAGATCGTTAAGTAATGAATCAGCTTCTAAGGCAATTCCTTTGAAAAGCTGGAGCACATAAAATCAAGTTAAATGGACCCAAAAATCTCAAGTATAGCCAATTTATAAAAAGTAGGAGACACTTACATCCTCCAAGGCAGATGAATGCTTGGCTACCTCAGAATTTAAGTCTTCAAAAGTTAACTGATTATTTCCTTTAATCTCCTCAGCTAAATCATCCAAAGCTTTAATGCCAGAACCATACATGTTTTTTAATTTTCCCACCCTTACTCGAAGTTCTTCAGTAGCCTTCAGAAGCATACCAAAACAAGACATTTGTAACACTGTTAATTTAAGTTTAAATGACAATGATAATTTGCCTTCCTTTGAACCTCACCTCTGCCTTTGTTGATACAAAAGATTGCATATCTTCCTCCATGTCCTTCAGTTGCTGCTCTTGTTGCATTACAGATGCCGCAACTGTCTTGTGCAAAACTTCAAGCTGTTGAGCTAACTGAGACTGGAATTTCTGGATAAGTATTCTGTTTCCATCTTCAATTTTATCCTTTCGCTCTAAGGTTGTAAAAAGCAATGTGTGAGTAAACATGTCCCAGATGTGAAAGGAAGGTGCTCCCTTCCATTGAAGCCACAAAAGTTAAAAAAATAAAATACTTGAGAATAATGCTAACCAATTTTAGCAAATAGGCTTGACACATCGGATGCAGCATTCTGCAGCTCTGCTCGTAGCTCAATTGCACTCTCTACAAGTTCTTTCTCTGGAAAAGGAATGAACAATTGTAGGGAATAAGGGATATGAAGTATAAAATACTTATTAGAAACAGTTAATGAAATTCTTCTATTTAGACAAACACCTATTAGAATATCCAGATTAGAAAATAAGATTACACTTCACTAACCAGATTTCAGGAGATTTGATATCAGAAATTCCTTTTCCTTGATTGTTGCATTTGCTTGTTTGTGCCTTTCCTCAAGATAGAACAATGACCGTTCCGTTTCCTCTAGACTTTTCTGAGGTTACAGATACCGTCATACCGAAGGTAAGTTTAATTCTTGAACAAGATCAGAAAATTTTAGGACAAAAAGAATGAAGCGGGTTTGGTACAACCATCTCGTTTCATTTTTTTACCTCAGTTTTTTCAAGTTTATCACTTAATTCAGCAGTCAAAAGTTGCTGAGAATTGTTGAGTTCTTGAAGCTCCATCAGTTGCTGCTCACATTCATCAATGTCTGTTTCAATACCTAAGCAATCATAAGAACTATATGGGAATAAACAGTGTTGGAATATACCTTATCCTTAGAGTCTGCTTCGAGTTCCATGCGTTCTATCTTTTCAGCCATTGCCTAGAGAATGTAGGAAAGAGTTAACAATGTTTCAAAATATAACAGACTTTCTAATTCATATTAAAACAAAGGTAAACAGACCTTCTTCTCTGCTTCTTCATTAAGGTAACGATCACGTGGTATGTAGATTCCATTCTTCTCCCTTGCAGCATACACCTCTGTGTAATTAGAAAAAACAAAAGCAACAATTTCAGCACTGAACTGTCAAAGTAAAATTAGTTTTTCACCGTGTTCTTTTCCTTGAGGGAGAGAGAGTACAAAGTGAGAAACAGAAACTATATATAACCTTGCTTTAGCCTGTCAATTTCAGAATACAAATCCTTAATGAGTGCGGACTTCATCATCTTCTGATTGATCTGAGAAAGTAATTGCCTTCAAATTGTTAGATATTTTTTATAAGAAAGATCATGAGGTTCATCAAAAACAACTCTCATAAGAAAAATCATGAGGTTGACCAAAAAGGAGGAACTACTATGAAAACTCACTTCAGGTTTGTTCTTTATATTTTTGGCACGATGTGCATAATCCAGCGTACTGAGGGTTTCTTCCAGACAATGGATGGAAGGTGATATTGTGGCAATAATGCATGTCTTAGTTTTACCTCCCAAGGAATCTCTCAACAGTCTTGTTAATTTGCTATCCCTGATATGCAAAAAGATATCTTAGGAACAAAACCGTTTTCCAGGTTTATAAATACAGCCAAAAGACACCAATGGGAATTAACTAGATAAATCGAAGCTACGCATAGGCACATACCTATATGGAACATGACCTGAGTGCTCAACTAGAGCATTAATCACTCGACCAAGTGTAAGCAAGCTTTTATTTATCTCCCCAGCTTCCCTTGCTCTACCCTGCAAATAGTTTCTTTTAAGTCAAGCTCAAAAGGTATGGATTTTTATTTGTTTTCTGTCAAATGCTACAGAAGAAGGCAGAGATAAGCTCAGTAGTGAAGGAACTACACTAAATTTTTCACAATACTAATAACCATCCAGTCATGCTAAACAAGTAGATAACACATGTACAAAACAATTCCAAATTATATCAGTTAAATGTACATTGGCCAAACTAAAGCTGTCATAGTCATTTTAATACCTCTCTTGCACCAGAGCGTGAAATATTCTCAGATCCAGCAAGGTCAACAAGATTTAGCTTCCCACATTTGATCATTTCTTCACCCTCTGGAGTACACTCCTTAATGTGAATTGTGATAGAAAATATTGAGTGAGAACGACTGCTTTGTTTGTTAAGAAGAGTCTCAGCTGTACGCCTTTTTGCAGAACCTTTTTCCAATATTTTGTAAATTTCATTTGCAGTGCAAACAATCTCCTCTTCCAAACCTCTGACAAAAACACCTCCCTTTCCATCCTCCATAAGAGCTATAGGTTTCTTAGATTTATCATCCACAAATTTTGAAGTTTCCTCAGGAGCCAAAAGGTCTGTTATCTCCTCATTGTAAAGCTCCAAAAATGTGACTTTCATGCTATACTCAGCATTTTGAGCTTCTAATATGTCAAAAATCTGTTTAACAGCTCTTGGGATGACACCGGCATCGTTTGGAAATTCTCCATTCTACAGAAACAAGAACATAGACAGAGAAATGGATTTAATACAAAGCAACTAGAAAAATACATATAGAGTAAAACAAGGTGAAAGGAAATTCCATAACCTTCTTTCTTGCACCCCCTTCCATCGTATATGTCTTCCCGGTTCCCGTCTGACCATATGCAAAAATTGTGCAATTGTAGCCCTCAAGTACTTCATACACAATAGGAGACACTGCCTGGTCATATAGTTCTATCTGCTGAGACGAGGGACCGAAGACCTAGACCAAATAAACCAAATTGTGATGATTGCATTGGGCAACCGAAGTAACAGAAAACGAGTAAATTCTGTGTTATGTTTTGTAGAGGACCAGCTACGAGTAAATAGAAAATTGAAAGACTTAATATTAAATTCTTGAAAGATATATAACATCTCAAAACCTGAACGCAGAATTCACAAAATTCAGTCTCCTAAACCGAGTCTCCCATGAGTACAACCATTAAACGAGAAGAGTTTCTTGAATTTTATTGATAGCCATGAAATGCAAGATTATATATTTCCGATTCATCTAGTCACACACTACGCCAATTGGGGAAACTGAAAAGAAGAAAACAATGGGAGAGGCCAAAGAAAAGAAGACACAAGACCTTGTCAAACATGAAGGTTCTATCGATCTGCTTATTGGCGATGGTCTGTACTGCTGAAACTTCCCTTCTACCCTCGTGACATGAAATCACAACCGGTGTATGTAGCCTCATTTCGTCCTCACTCAGTGGCCTAGAATTACAAAATAAATCAGATTTTTACGAGTACAAAAAATAAGCTCAATCAACTCAAGTCAGAATTTGACTTACCTGCAACGAACAAGAACCTGCACATTGACGCCCTTGTCTTTATCATACTTCTGACTACTCGAATTAGAATCCGCAGATCGCAGATCTCGCGCTGACTTATCGTTCGAGCGTGGAGTATGCGACGGGGAGAGTGGTACCAATCCTCCTCTTCTCTGCTCCATTTCAGTACACTGTAACTTCCAATCTCACCAACCTTTCTTCTAAAAGACTAAAACAACTCAAAGCACACTGAGCCAATCCTGATCAGTGAAAAAACCCTTGTTAGTGACCTATTTTCCGTAAATCAACTCCAGCATGATCCGCCATTTCTCAGTGTAAATGCGAATACGAGAGAAACAAACAATGGTGAATCGAAGCGCTTGGATCGATAACGAAGAATCGGAAGCAAGAATACAGTGACAGAATCGAAGAAGAACACAGTGGAATTGAAATCCGAACTTACAGTGAATCAAAATTGCCGGCTTTCGGACGAGCTTCTAGTGTTCAAATGGAATTTTCAGTCAGCCAATGGCAGCGATTCTAGAATTTGTAGACGGAGAACTCGTCAAGTCAGAGACAGCTGAACCTATTGTGGGAGTTTATTTAATGGTAAATATGTGAGAGAGAGAGAGAGAGAGAGAAGAAGGATGGGAGGGAGTGTCTATTTTCGGAGCTAGATCGAAGATTGAAGAAAAGCAAAGGTGAGGCAGGCGATTAGAGAAAAATAAATAAAAATAAGAGAAAATAAAAATCGTAGGCGTTTGAAAAATGAAAATGAATAACGGCGTCAAATTGTTCCGTTTCTCGTAATATCCGACCGTTATAAAAGGACAAAGCCGAATAGAATAGTTACACAGTGAGAGAGCTTTTTATTTTTTAAAACAATTTGAAAACCCAAGCAGCGTCTCCTTAATCCTATAATCCAACGCTGCCGCTGCCGCTGCCTTTTCCTCTCCCTCTCTCTGTCTTTACTTCAACTTTTATTATTTATTTAAGGATAAATTAGTTGATTTTTAGTCCTTAATCATTCAATAAAATAATTTTTATTTAGAAGGAGTAGGTGGTTTTACTTATTTGAATTTTTGGTTGGGGTCTTAAAGATTTAAGAGAGGATCAAGGGTTCCTATTATTGAGAAAGCTGGCCCCCAATAGCATGCCAGAGGGACCCATAGCATAATTTGTTACTCACCTTAGGATCCCCATATAGAAAACAAAATTACAATTATAAGAAAAAGGATTGTTTCCAAAATATCATATGGAATAAAGGAAAATAAGATGATTAAAAAAAGAAAAAAATATATGGGTTCTTTTGCCTCTAAACGATTATGTACATGTGAGACAATTTTATTGATAGTTTCAGTAATCTCTTGACAAAATGATTGTTCCTTTACCATTTTGCTAAGGGTGCTAATGGAATAATATTCGTACATTCATCACCAGTGATACCACAAAATATCCCAAGATTCGGTAAACTTTAGTGTTTATGAAAATATATTTGGTGTTACTGAAATACCAAACTATTGCTATTAAAATTGTGCTACGTAGTGTTATTTTGATAAAAAAATACTACATGGCGTGATCTCAATGATTGTAGTAAAGATGTGCTCTAATGTTTATTTATTAAACTTTCTAGAGCCTTATGATTCTACTTAAAAAATAAAAGGAATGAATGAAAAAAATAATAATATGTTTAGGTTAAATATATTAAGAAGAGGGTGGAATAGAAGGTTGATGGTAAAGAAAAGAAAGAGGAGGTGGGGTTTAGTATGGTGGTAAAGTTACCCCACGTGATAAAGAGTGATGCCAGCATGCACATGCCGGTTGGTTTCCATAATTCCATATTCCTTTTCTTTCTTTTCTTTTCATCTCCTTTTTTCAATTTTTAGATTCTCATTTCGATGCACCACAACATCCTATAACCATGCATATTTTTAAAAGTATTTTTCTTAATTTATTTTTAATACAATTTTTCCAATAATTCTAATTTAGTTTAGATAGAACAATACTACTTACATAAATTTTAAACTATCCGTAAATTGCTGAAATAATTATATATAAATTCAATTTTTTATTTAAACAATTTATCAATTTATATGCACCTAACTCAACAACTTTTTATATAAAATTTGTCTTAATTGTCACATATACAATTTATACAAATAATATAATGATATATAATTAACATAGGGGCAAAATCAAAACAAATAATAAGGTAAATAAAATAATAGATACTTACACGTGAGTAATATATATATATAATATAAATGATAATATAATAATTTTAAAAGAAACAAATTATATTATGTATACATTTATATACATATATGTGTATATATATATAACAATTTATTTTTATGGAACAATTATTCTTAATTTTCACAACGTAAACCTGCATAACATTCGTTTTGTACAAATTACTCACAATTTTTTTTTTATCATTTTGATCTTATTTATCATTTTACTTAAGGAATATAAACTATATATGCCATATATGGGATGATGCTAAAAAATATAGGAAGTTAAAGAGCGTGAAAATGATATTTTAAAGCAGGAAAAGTAAGTATTTTTAATTGAAAGGAACTTTGTGTGAAGATGAAGAACACCGCTGCTTGGTCCCAAAAGAAAAAATTACAAGGGCCTAAATGCAGCCTAAGATATCTAAATCTCTCACTTCAACTCCACCAAATTGACAATTATACAGAAGACCATGGTTATTATTATTAATTTTTTAAAAAATTGGGTTGGTTAATTATTACTGCATACTTAGTAACAGGAATAATAGAACCAAAAAAATAATAAATAGATAAAATAATATGTACTTAAAGTATATGTGATAGTAAAAATTTTATATATAATAATTATGTCATATATATATATATATAATAATAATAATAATAATATTTTTAAGAAACGATTATTCCTAAATTCTAACACCTAGTTATGTGCCTGTGATTAGTAGTTAGTTACTAAACCTAATTTGCATAGCAAAGCATGATAAAGACAATGGGTTTGTCTTGTTGATTCTTCTCTCAATAGTACTTCACTATACACTTTAAAACTTGATCATGCAAATTAGGAATTATCGTGTCCAGTTCTTATTTTACAGTTAAATTTGCTGTTGGTTATATAATGATATAAAAACATTTAAATTTTTTTGTTGCTAATTCATACTTAATGGCTTATGAATAAAATAATATATTAAAATAACTCTTATAATATAATATTTTTTAAAATATGGGAATGAAATTATCCAAATTTAAAATAGAAAATCTTTAATAATGCCAAAGATATACGTATAGTGCAAGCGTTACGTGGGACATACTCATGTGTATGTGCGTATGCTTTACTTCGATTCTTTCTATCTTTTATGTGCTGAGAGTTAGAGGTGGCAAAATGGGCCCAACCCGATGGGCTGGCCCGATCTAACCCGAAAAATAATAGGGCTGGGCTAGCAAA
>JASKGM010000005.1:13916895-13927524 GCA_034509205.1 Ceratonia siliqua
CACCAGTAGGGCGGTAGGGGAGTGTTCCCAGTGGGTGGTATTATGAGCTTAACATATTGAGTAGTTAAAACATAGAGTAAATTTTTTAATTATATAATTTTTTTATCTATTATGAAAAATATAAATGAAATTTTTTATAAATTAAAAAATATTATAATTTAATTAATTATTTATATATCTAAACATCTTTTGTAAAGAATAATGTTTTGAAACTTAAATAATTTATTTATTTATTTATTCTTAATAATATTGATGTATAAAAAAAAATAAAAATATATTGACATTTTTGAAAACATTTTAATAATCAATAATAAATAAATTTAAATATTTTAAGGGTACTTTAAATATATAAATTATTTAATTAAATTTAAATTATTTATTTAAGTTATAATATATTTTTAATTTTTAAAAATAATTAGTGTATATTTTTATAATAAAAAAATAATTATATAATTAAGACATATTTTAATAAAGAAAACGATAATTTACTTTAAAATATATTGAGTTTTTTTTATTGAATAGTTAGATTTACAACTTTTACACAAAAATATTTTTTAAACTCATTTAACTACTTTCCTTCCATGTCATTAACTTTTTTTTGGTTCATTTTATAAGGTGTTTGTTAATGTTAAATTTGTGAAAGTATTATTTTTTTAAAATTTAATGTACAAAATTTAAATTATCTTTCAAAGTATAACAATTATAAAGTCATTTGATTTAAAATTTTAAAAATGTAATATAAATAATTTAAACTTATTTGTTTTATTTATTACAAATTTGAGATATGTGAAGATATATATGTAAGCTTATAAGTGAATGGAGTGACAAAGATACTAAATGAAAGGAGTGACTAAGTAACAACTCAGAATAAATATAATTAAAATTATTTTTTTAACCGTCATATTTTGCTTTTTAATTTGAGTTTCATCTTGTCGCCGGCTTCTCTATTCCCACCCTGACGTCAGCAGCTACAACTCAAATAAAATTTGACCCCTTCCTTTCGTGGATTTTATTGAGCTAATCACACCGCAGTCCTTCTTCCGCGGCCGCCACTCACCGCCGCTGTCTCCGTCGACCACGAATCTTCTACCTCGGGCCTCGTCCTGGTTCTTTCTCGCCTGGAATACTTTCCCCCACTAGTCCCTTTTACTATCTAAAGGTACTCGTAAAACTATTTTCTCTTTGGTTGTGGCTAATTTTATTAATTTATTTTGGCTTGGCTGTTGCTAGATTTAGTTTCCCCTTTCTTATGTAGTTAGCCATTAGCACGTAAAACGCTCTAGCTGCTTTTTAATTAAAATGTATTTGATTAACAGAGTGTGGGTAGTATTTGATTTTAAGTTAGAACTTGAAAGACGTGTAGTTGAAACAATCATGATTTTAACGGCAACAAGTACTCGGTATCTTTGAAGGGGAATGCATATTGGAATCTTAAGTTAGTTTAGAGAATGAGTTGCCAAGTGAAGATTCAAATCTCAGTGTATTTTAAAGGAACTATAAGGAAGAATACACGTTGAGCTCAGTTTTGAAACATAATAGCTCGAGAAGAGGAGCAACTGTAGGAGGAAGCGAAGACAAAACTGGGAACAGGAGAAGCCCGCAAAGACGGGCAATCGTAAAGAATGGGAAGAATTTTCAACATGAAAGGGTGTGTGTGTATGTATATATATAGACACACACACATTATTATGGGGAGAATTTTATAGGAAAAGTTACTTGAGAACTTAACTAAACTATAAACATGTAGAGAATTCAGAGTTTTTTTTGTCCCTCCTGGGAGCTATTTTTCTTTGTCTTGAAGTCAATAATTGCCATAGTTATTAAATTGTATTTAATTATACATCATGCCGGTTGATTTTCATACCCAATTATATATTCATCAAAAGCTAAATGTGATAATCAATTATTATGACCATTGAAAATATAAAATTAAAGTAAACCAAGGGGCTATGAAGGTCATGTATCCAGTATAGGAAAAAAAAGTGGAAAATACAAAATTAAAGTAGTAGTTGCCACGCACTGCAACTTTAAAAATGAATGACTTTAAGACCAAAAATATGAAGAATAATTCATGAGATATTTAAGGAAATCAAGAATGGATTCTAGCTCATTCTTAAAGGAAATTAAGAATAATATTTTATGGCATGTTGACATGTGGCACTACATCAGAGGATTAGGATTATGCTTCATTTCTGTCTATGGATATAGTTTATATCCTATGTTAGATTAAAGATGTGAATGCAAATATTAAAAATGACTTCTCTTCATTTTTTTTTTAATCTTTCACTTTGTATGGTATCAACATGTTGGTGATAGCAGATAGACTAACTTGGAACAGTATTGGAGGTTGGAGTATGCTTAAGAGCATAAAGTCACAGTGCCTGTGATATAGAGAAAATTACATGATACTTATTACTTATGAAAAAAAAAAAAAACAGAGTAGCTAGTCTAAGGTTTTGATTTATTAGGTTATTAAAAATACGAGAGACTTAATGTTCATTTGGATAGATCAATTGAATGGAATAGATTTTATTTTTGATAATATACCTTAAGGAAACAAAAAGAATTGACATATGGGAATAAAATGGAAGGGTAGGGAAACGAAAGGAAAGATTTTTTTTAATAGAATTTTACCATGTTAATTTTTTTTAGAAATTTTTTCCCTTTTTGTTGCTGTTGGATAAAATTGGAAGTTCATTAAATTTCATTAAAATTTTTTCCATTCCCTCTGCTTTCTGCCCAGTTTGGAGGGAGCAAAAACTAAGGAAATGAATCCAAACAAAAACTAGAGAACACCTCTTTCCCTTGGTTTTCTTCTTTTCCTCTACCAAAATGCGCCCAAACAAGGGATTGAATGTTTCCATTCAGATGAGCTGTTAGACAAATTGTCTCAGACAAAATCCACAGGAGAGGATAAATATAAATAATTATTTTAAATGTAATATAAAATTATAGCCTACTACAATGTTCTTTTAATTAAGTTTATGTCAGCTGTCAGGACAAGTGAATGGTAAAGGATACTGGGTACTGGAAATCTCGATAAATCCTTCCCATCTGCTAAGCCCTCTCGGACTAACCACGCTCCCCCCCCCCCCCCCTCTATTTCCCCCAGTGTGATATGTTGGACCTGAAACAACACAGGCAGATACCGTGTATAATCAACGTAGCTGTGGCATCCAGGTCCATAATCTTAACTTTGTTGATCTTCAAGTTGTCGATGCTGTAAAATACTTAGGGTCACTATTTTTCACGATCCAAATTTCGAATGTCTTATGATTGAGGTTGTGTGATCTGGATCATCATTTTGTAAAGTGAATTAGGTAACACTGGTAAGAATTACGAGCAATTTTTTTAGTCCTTTTATATGATCTCTTCTATGGAAAGCGAAAGAATAATATTTTTTATAATCTAATAGGTTGTTAAACTCTATAGGCAGTAGCACCCAGCTGATCCTTATTGATATGCAAATTACAAGTATTTCCCCATTATAAGATGTCCGATTGTGTCTCGTAATAAATATTATATCCTTAGCAGCTTTCTCAATTATAACAGCCTTAAAAATATATAGTTGTGTACAAAGTTACTTGAATAAATGCCAAATATCTTGAGAATGAATATATAATTGCAGATTGTTCCTAGATGGGGTTGTAATGGCTTGAAATGAACATGCCCTTATAGCATTATATTGTTAGTTCTGATCTCATTTCCGGTGAAGCTGTTCACCTGTGATGCAGATGCCCCCCCCCCCCCCTTGCAGGCAGTTTTTTTGGTCTATGCCTTCTGTATATGACGCTGGAGGATCATGAACTGAAAATTTGCATTCTACCATTATGATTACATGCGTTATGAGAATGCTCAAGAGTTCCTAGTTGGTTTGGACCTACTGATTACTTTAGATTGATTGACATTTTAGACCCCCCAGGGGGGGGGGGGTGTTAGGTTAGTTGGCAGGGGCAGGCGTGGCTTTCTGAATTTACTTGTGGGAATTGAGCAAATATTTTATTTCAGAAAAGTAGTTAAAACTTTGAGGGTGAAAAGTGGATATAGTTAGTTTAAAACATTTACTTTCTGATACTGTTTGTTGCTAAATAAATAAAATTTTCATGCTTCACAACTCTGTAGAATGAAGTTCAATTTCTCACATTGCAATTTCATGTAGTGTATACATCTGATGCCTTCTAGAAAGGAAGCTAAAAGAAGTTCAATGCTTGTTCTTTGTAAAATACATTTTGCCTTTGGAATACTAGCTTGTTCTTGGTGCAATTGTCTGCCATCAGTCTGCAGCCTTTCATAGTGGCTTTGACATAAACTAGCTATTTCTCATCCCAAAGTGCAAATTAGCAATTATCTATGCTCACAAGTCATGCATACTGATTACTTGTGTGCTATATGTGTGTCTCACGTGTTTCTTATGCATCTTGGTAGTGTATGCTTCATCTGTCTTTATCCTAATTTTCAAGAATGAGGCATGCTAAGGACGACCCATCAAGTAGTGCCGCACAGGCAAGTACTCATGACTTAAATATAACTTGGATCCATGAGACTCTCTCTTCCCCCATATCCCCCTTCTCAATGTCAAAAACACGAATAAGTTCTACTTATTTGCTTGAACAGGCGATTGACTTGATATCTGTGGTAAAGGAGTTACATGGGCTTAGCTTTCAGGAACTTAATAGATTATTGAGGGACTCTGAAAATTTTACTATTAACTACCTTACCAAAAAAGGATCACTGATCAAGGTTGTCTCATGCTCAACATCATGATGCTCTTGTTTTATCATATTGTTGTATTTAATTTTGTTTGTGTACAGATTGATATGGAAAAGCTTGCAGGATCTCTTCCATTGCATCTTACTGCTGTGCTAATCTTATCTGATAAAGATGAATCCGTGTTCAGATACATGTTATGTGGTATCCGCCTCTTGCATTCCTTGTGTGATTTAGCCCCTCGTCACTCTAAACTTGAGCAGGTCAGTATCAGTAATGCCGATAAAATCTATTTTTCTGCTTCTCTTGTGTGTGTGTGTGTGTGTGTGCGTGTTTTTTTTTTTTTTTTGCTTGTTTTCTACGTGGCATAGACATGTTATCAAAATGTTGAAGACATGATATTATTGAAATTCCTCAAAGTTGGAAACAACATTTATGGTGTATTAAAAACAATGACTTGCTAGCCAGCAACTGTCTCTTTGGGTTGCTGGGACACCCTATCTTTAAAGATAAAGCAGGGCATGAATTCGGTGGTAAGTTTGGTAATACTCTATCTATATTCTAGTCAGTGAGTGGTGAGGGAGGTAATATAGAACTAATCACTATGGTCTATGGAGTCTTCATTTCTGATTCCATGCAGTTCCTTACTGTTAACACCAATTTATGTCATATTTTCACCTAGGAATGTGTACATAAATATGATAGATTTTTATGGAAATTGTATTCATTACTTTATGCATCTTGCTTGGTCAGAGAAAAATGACCTGTTGTGGTAACTTATATTTAATTATATTGTAAATTTGAAGATTATAGTAACACCTGTTATAGTATATGTGATTTCTGTGTTTGAAATATGATCACAGGTTTTGCTAGATGATGTGAAAGTACTGGAACAGTTGATTGACTTGGTTTTCTACATGCTAATTGTTCTTGGTGGTTACAGACAGGTTTTCTTTAGTTCTTTTTTTCGCAGTTTAAACTTCTGTACTGTTAATCTGTATTGAGATTTGCCATTCATGTTGCAGGAAGGCCATGCTTTTAGTCTTATGTACCTTGTGCATTCAACTCTTGTAGCATGCAATTTATATCTATTAACGGGGTTTATATCGACACAGTGGCAAGATATTGTCCATGTATTGCTTGCACACCCCAAGGTAAAAGTTCGCCTTCACTTAATTCTTAGTTGCTGGTTTCAAAAACAGTATTCTTTTAGTGTCCATATGTCATAGTTGGTATAAATAAAATGATTTTATAATGTCAAAACTGTTTAAAACCCCATATATTCAAGGGCATCTCTTTGCCCTTATATATGCTATGGTGGGATGGGGTTGCGTTTATTGCCTCACTTTGGTGTTTGGTCCAAGGTTTTATAAAGGTAAATATTTCAGACTCCAGTATCTAGAGAGATTGGTTGGCTTTGTTGGATTCTTGAGTCTATTTGCTCTTTCCCCCCCTCTTTTCTTTGTTTGTTTTGCAGGATATTTTATGATTTATCAACCTAAGTAGCTTTTCTTTCAATCCACTGATTGTGTGTATCTAGAATTGTTTTCCAGGTTTTGGTTCTGATTTTTATGTTAGTTAAATCCTGCTATAGCTAACCATTAAGCTTTCTGTGGCAGGTTGACATATTTATGGATGCGGCTTTTGGATCTGTTCGCATGGTTGTTAGGTGTCTTGGGATTACCCTGTCAGCATACCATAAAGATTTTTGCATGGAATCAAATCTGACGGCTGGACGAGTAGTTTATTATCTCATCCAGCAGTGTGAGGCTTCTCTGCAGTTTCTTCAGTCATTATGCCAACAGAAATTGTTTAAGGAGCGCCTACTCAAGAATAAGGTTTTCCAAACTAGACTTTCTTTATAAATTTGCAGAAACACATCAAGAGGTGCCTCTATGTGTCCCTAAATTTGTGTAAGAGGAATTTAAAAAAAAATTAAATTAGAGTCTAGGACTATATACTTTTGTAGACAATCAAGTTCCTTAGGACTCTGGGTGGATCTCTCTCTCTCTCTCTATGTTGCTTATTGAAAATCTATAAAATAGAAGTCCAGTCGCCGAATTTGCGTCTTTCTCAGTTGCAATATGAAGTACTAAAATCCAGTAGCTCCATAAAGAAATCATTCCAAATTGCTCCCCAAGTCAAAGTGACCCTAATATACATTGTCTCTAGAAAGGAACTCATCCAATGTTTGTATCTTTACAATCCTTCAAGATCTCCCTCCCTGTTTTTATCTCACTTAATGGTCCACACAAAGGTAAATGGAGCAGCATCTCAATGTTGGCCTCAAGACTGTCAAATCTTCTTCTCCACTGTCTGGCTAGCCCTACCATTCTCTGACATCACAACTGATTTCTTTCTAAAGTGGATCTAGAAGCTCAACCAGATGAATTGTTCTTTGTTTGATGGTTTCACCACTTGACACCTCTTTTGATAATATTATTATTAGCATATCACAAAGAAACAGTGACCTGCAGGTTCCGTTTCCCTCTGAATGCGCTATGATGAGGTTATCCGTGAATTGAACCAGCTGAAGTCCTGTTGAATAGATTTTACATTATCTTCCCCACTTTTGTTAAAACTTGCACATTTGTTCTCTTTGACCTATTTAAATGAACAGAGTATAAATTAAGGATTGGATCCCATGCACTCTAACTCCCTATCTTAGAAAGGTCAAAATTGAGGATTCTAGTCAAATATTTCTGATAAAAAAATCTAATACTCTACGACAATAGCATCCTTATTTTCATCTACAAGCTTCTTTTATACTGATAATTATGTGAAAAAAGTATACTCTATATTCCTCTCCAACCTGGATACTTTTAATTTTGAGAACCTATCTTTATCCCAGCCATTACTTATACTTATTTAGACTACTGTTTTCCATAAAATGCTTGTATTCCATCTTCCCATGCTATTCCCTATATTATTTTCGGTACAATCAATCTCTTAACTGCAAGCTAATGCGGTCTACCAGAAAGGATGGATAGTTAGGAGAGAAGTGGGGCTTTAAGGTGCCAAGAACGTCATTTAACAAATTGGCAACTTGCAACGGTCATTATGGAAGATACTTTAAGTCATTGCATTGATTTGGTCATTTTATGAGATGAGTTTTGCTTTACCTATACATATATGAACTGCATATATGTTTTTTTATTTAATTTCAGGAACTATGTGGAAAGGGCAGCATTCTTTTTCTGGCTCAATCTATCTTGAAGTTAGACATTCAACCATCTTTTCCAACCAGGATTGTGGCTGCTATATCTAGGCTAAAAGCTAAAATATTATCCATTGTGAGTCCGATGACAAAATCTGCTACAAATCCCTGCTTTTAAATTAAATCTACTTTTATAAGTTGCATATATTATTAATTATAATCCCATTGCTCCCTGTCATCAGCTACTGAATTTGTGTGAAGCAGAAAGCACATCTTATCTTGATGAGGTTGCCAGCTCATCACAAAGTTTAGATTTGGCTAAATCTGTTGCTCTAGAGGTTAGTTTTCAGCTGGTAGCTTATAATGCAAACTCTTGAATAGAACGGGCTCCACTGCCTTAGTGGGCTTTTCCTGATAAATTGGATGAATGAAAATTATTGCATTGAAATGGTTTAACTTTGATCTTATTAACTTTTCTACCACTCCATTATTTTATTATTATGTGCGGGTATGTTACTGATCTACCAAGGTTAGATTTCTGAGTACTACACAAATAATATGGTTATAGTCTCTTTTTCAAGTTTCTCTGCATGAATTTTTTATATTGATCTTGTGCCATGGTGGTCTGCAGAATGTGTATATTGTCTTTCCGGGCCAACCCACTGGCCTTGAACATAGTCTAATGCATTAAGCACGCTTATGTCTTTATTATCACGCTCTTGCTTTTAATATGGCTCTCATGTTGTAGGTTTTTGACGAGTTGAAGACTGCTTTTGGAAAGAATCCTGAGCATCTCACTATTGACAGAAGTTACCCAATGGGGTTTTTACAGCTCAATGCAATGTGTCTAGCTGACATCTTCTCTGATGATTCAAACTTCCGATCTTACATGACAAGTTGTTTTGTAAGTAATCATTATCAGAATATAAAAAGTTAACATGCTTATTGTTATTGACCTCACTCCCAGTGTGCCACTGCTATAGTTTTGGTGCTAGCATCATTCATTATCTGCATTTCCTTTGAATTATCCGATGGTACATAGCATACCATCATTTATGAATTCGAGAATTTGATTGTCCTTTGCTTGTGTCTCCAGACTAAAGTTCTGACAGCAATCTTTTCACTCTCCCATGGAGATTTTTTATCCTGTTGGTGTTCATCTAACCTCCCAGTGAAGGAGGAGGAGGCAACTCTTGAATATGATATATTTGCTGCAACTGGCTGGATTTTGGATAATAATTCATCACTAGATCTATTAAATGTGGCAAATTTGGAGTTCAACCTAATTCATAACAGCATGCCTCAGGCTTCTTATGCACATAATAGGACGTCCTTATTTGTCAAAGTCATTGCTAATCTTCATTGTTTTGTTCCCAACATATGTGAAGGTTGATTCTTTGCTTTAGTTCTGAATAATTTTAGGACAAATTTGATTGTTTTACAGCTATATATATATTTCATTATTTCCTCTCATCATTTATCAGTTTTTTTATTTTAATCCCCAGAGCAGGAGAGGAACCTTTTTGTTCTTAAGGTTTTGGAGTGCTTGCAAATGGATCTAAGTAACTTTCTGCCTGGATTTTCTTTTGCTTCTGATGCTCCTAAAGCAGCCAGCGTTTGCAAGAACCTCCGTAATGATTGTTTTCAAATACTTCCTATGTAAAATTATGATCAATATATGGTTAATTTCTCATAGGTAACTTTCTTGTGTAGGATCATTGTTAAGTCATGCAGAATCTTTGATTCCAAACTTTTTAAATGTGGAGGATGTGCATCTTCTAAGGTTACTTTCCCTCTCTTAGTTGACTTTAGCATGATTAATTTTGAACAATCGTTTCAATGGTAAATCATATATTAGTCAAATATACCATGCTTCATGCATGAGCATTGTTGCATATTCTGGCAGAACCTTATACCATTTGATTAAAACTGAAGAAAGCTTTGATCCAAGTTGGTTGAGGATAGTGCATTTTTACCTTTCTGGAAAGGGCAATATGAGGAAAGATGGATAGAGCATTGTGATAGATGGCATTCACATATAATTAGAGAAGGCTTCAAGGGTGGTCTGCAACTGCACTAGCTTATGAATTAGGTAATCTATTAGTAATGTGCTGTTTGGTGAGCCTAGCTAATCATTGCTTCCCTACTATACCCTGTGGACATATTAGCAACATTCAATCGACAATTTCTTTTTGGGGTACAAGAGGAAGATTGAACTTGTGGCCCCTTTACCCAAACCCTCACCCTCCCAACCACCTGAGCTAGCCTTAGGTGGCTTAAATACACAAATATGAGAAAAACAATTAGTTCATGAAGATCCAGCTTTATGCTGTCATGTTTAAACAAATAACTTTATTTTCAAATGTTTGCAGGGTGTTTTTTGGCCAACTACAATCACTAGTTACTTCTGTTGGATTTAAAGAAAATCGCGTTCAAGTAAATCTTTTTCGTTTAGTCTAAGCCTTTAGTATTGTTTGTTTCTGATCTATTTCTATCTATTTTCTTTTTTACCATTATGATGGTTTTGTACTTTTTCGTGACTTAGTCCTTTCTTAATCTGTGTTTAAATGTTTCAAAATCATTCTGCTGGAGGAACTCAGGATAGCAAATTTGAGGAGTTATCTTGGGATAAGTTCTCCAAACTCAACATCAATGAACATTATCAGGTATGCACCAGAAGTTTTTCTCAACTCAAAACAGAGTAAGTGATCACATTGGATAACTACTTGTTTATTAGAATCTATGAAGCACAGAAGCAACCAAAC
>JASKGM010000005.1:13927624-13959867 GCA_034509205.1 Ceratonia siliqua
GAAAAAAAATTTAAGCCTGAAAACGTTGGTTTGAGAAGCAAATTTATTTTTTTTAACTTGGATATCATTTTCCATTTTATAATAAATATTAAAATAATAAATTTTATTAAATATGATTATATAATAAAAGTATTATCGAAAAGACATTCAAAGTATTAACACGTTTGAAAAGCAAAAACTAAAAAAGAAATAAAATTTAAAAAGAATAACTAGATAAAGTAAAAAATATATATGTGGTGTGAATGATAGGATTTGAACCCATGTCTCCTTGGTCAGAATAAAAGGTTCCAACTACTAAGTTACAATCACATATTTGTAACTAATTAGACAAATGCTGTCGGCCCGCCGGGCCAACCCGGTTCGGGCTATTGGCCCGATCGAGCTGGGCCAAAAAAGCCCAAATTAATTCAGGTTGGAATTTTTAGAACCCAGCCTTATTTTTTCCATTTATATCGGACTGGGCCCATTTTACCAACTTTATAGAATATATATGTATATGTAAAAAATAAATTGAAAGTTTTTTTTTTTATTTTTAGATTACAATATTTTATAAGGTTAAGTTTCACTTTAATTTTTTAAGAAATAGACACTTTTTTATTCAAAATAACAAAAAATTAATTCAATAGGGTATAATATTTTAATTAGATCGTATTTTTGGCAGGACCGTTAGGATACAAATGAAAATTACTGATGTGTTTAAATAATTGAATCACATGGCAAAAAAGTATATGCTCGCACCAGAGTGTTTCTCTTGATATGACCATTAGAAACTTAAGAAAATATGCAAAGAATTAAAAAATATGAATTCTTATATTATTATTTGGTTCTCTTTTCAAACTTGAGTATTGCTGAGATGGTCTTTAAAATAAAAAAATTATGAATTTAAACTGTAATTCGAGTCATTATAATTGGAACAATATTCTTGAAGCATTTTGGTAGATCCATCCTCACAACTCCAAGGGCATGTAACTAGTTTGAATTTTGTATAATATACGAATTAATATATTAATTGCTGCTTAAGAAACTCCCAAATGAAGGGAACAACTAACAGGTATCAGTTTCCGTACGCATTTTGCCATGCTCTGATGCAAATTGATTTAATTTATATTATTATTATAAATAATAATAATAATTTAGACGAACTCTATCTTGACGTTTAGCGAAGAAGATTATGTGTTGCGTATACTTGATTATTATTATATATATTTATGTTAATTTCTACTCTTCTCTCTCTTAATATACACTTAATCTAAATTGGCCTAGTTGGTTAGTGATTTATTATTATAATAATTGTGCAAATTAAGGGGCTTGTGGAGCATGTTTTCAATTGTTTAGATAAGCTATAACTCATAAGTCGTTATACTTATCAAGAAAGGGCCTCTATTATTATGAAATTAAATTGCGTACCTCAATTGTCCATTTCATTTTGTTGATCAGTACCAATTACGTATAATACACGATTCCAATACTCAATACGTGTACATCAGACAATACATGCATGCATAATTGGAGTTTTTAATTTTAGACTAATTGATTCCGTGAAGCTATTTTGAATAAACTAATCTATATGGGCCTGGCTTTGCTTGGGGATCTGCCTGGATGGGATTAGGTAATTTTTAAGTTATATTTAAATATATAACATTATTGAATGAATATTTATTTATTTTAAGTATTAAATTAAATTAAATAATTATTTAATCTAATGATAAACGATGAATATGTTTAGATATATTTTTTACATTTAATTATATCTTAAAAATCACTTTTAGTGCAACATGACTCAACATTTAGTTATATTTTATATTAATATTTTGATGATATATATTAATCCACTATTAATTATGTTACAAAATAAAAAAGTATAATTTAATTTGTTGGTCTACATTTTAAATACATATATTATATTAGTATAAATAATATATGATAAAAAGTGTTAGAAATAAGGAAATAATTTAAAAACTGAAAGAGCTTAATATTAAAGTTTAAAATGAAAAAAAAAAAGTTAAAAAGATTTGTTTAATTGAGTGAGAAGAGTTAAGTTGGCGGGAAGTGAGTATGTAATTGATTTGAGTGAGAAGGGGAAACTGTTGGCGTAGAGCGTTTAAGAGTAATGGCCACAGCGCGTATCCAACTGGTAGCGACAAATTTACAGTGTGTGGCCTAAATCCTAATGTAGGCATAAAATTCTAGACTGCAATATTAATTTATTTATTCTATTTTGTAAAATCATGGAAACTTCTTCCAAATTAAACCGTTTAGATTGTTGAAAATGACCCACCAATCACCATTCCTTGGGTAACGCCTTACAACCTTGCTGTGTTTATATTATTTCGATCTCTTTTGCTGGCATACGTTCATGCCTTGATTTTCAGCTCATCCACAGAAACACTAGCCTTTCATTTTCAAAATTTCAATCATCCCTTAATTTCATTCTTAAAAATTAATTTATAAAAAAATAATTATTAAAATTTATATTTCACATTTAATCTTTATATAGATATAGAACTTTCAACATTGTCAACTATAATTAGGTTGTCTACTGCCATGACAAAATGGTCAAACACTTGAATTATTATTTTTTGAGTTATTAAGAAATTATTTGATTTACGTAAAAGAAAGAATCCAGGGTTGTTCCATACGTGAACCGAGTGACATTAGTGGCAGAGCGTGTGGTGTTCAAGTCATCGAGGTTCCAGTTCACACAGCTGCAGTGAATTTCCTTGAAAGGAAAGGAAAGGAAATTGGCTAAATAAATACGGTTTGTATTGGATTATTTTTAGAATTGTTTATTTTAAAAATAAATATAAATGATTGTTTATTTTTTAGACAAAAAAATATTATTTAAAAAATAATCAAGCTCAATGAAAGAAAAATAATTTTTTTTAATAAATTTATTCTTAAAATATTTTATAAATTTTTTAAAAATATTTTTTTATATGTTATTTTCAGTTATTTTATATATTTAAAAATATTTTATATATTTAAATATAATATATTTAATTTTTTTATAAAATTATTTTTATATAACTATATTTAAATATTAAATATATAATTTTTTAATAAAATCACTTCTGCTTAAAAATACTTATTCAAAATACAAACTTATCCCCCCCTAAAAACTGAGAGAGCATTTGAGTATTGAGGTGTGAAATGATCCCTGGAAAAAAAACGCGTGATTGTTAATTTGTTAGTGAGATGCATGGAATAATAAATCACAAATTGCTTAGAAAACTGGAGAGTTTTGTCCGAGTTTTCTTCTTTGGTACTTTTTGTCAGAGAATGGAAACATTTGCGAGTGAAATACATTGGTCGGCCTCTTTGGGGGTAATTGGCACATTATTCCAACTTCTCAGAACGATTACATAAGAAATTGAACACGGGAGAGATGGAGAGGCATTGCGAACGTGTTCACAAAGTTGTACTCCCAACATGAACAGCTTAACTCTGTTGTTTTTTGTTTTATGGAAACCACTTTCCATTGTGTGCTTTTCTTTTTCAGTGAAATACCACATATTATTTACACGTTGAATCTTTTTAAGAACTAAAACTTTGAAACAAAGAAATAATTTTTTTGAAATATATTCAATGAGGACTGTGAGTATTTTTTTAACAATATTATTAATGTCCAGAATAATATTTATAATATTTAAAAATATTAATTCTAATTTCAAATTCTGCTTTATTAAAAAACTTTTATTTCTCGTTTATAATTTAAAAATAAATTGTTATCATTTAAAACTAATTGTGTTAATAAAAAAAACTTATAGGTAATCCTCTTTCCCTTTTAATAAAAGGGCAAAACAAACAAGCACTATAGCGCTGCAAGTGACAACCAAGAAAAATGATATTTATACATAGCTTTGTTTACGTTCTTCTTATACTTCAATTTTAGTCATTAATATATAAAATAATAATAGGTAATAAATAATAATAAAATAATAAATACATAACAATAATATAAAAATTAATATATAAATACTATTACTCTATTCTTTTGATGGGTCTCTTTTGTTTAATGCAGTCACTTTTCTCGCTGATAACTATTCTTTTTTGCTTGATATAAGAGAAAACGAGTTACCATAGACTAGAAAGCAAAGCAATATGATTATATTATTATATAGTTATATGCTTTAGCCATTAGGCATCGGAGTGCACCAACAAAGCTTATTTATTTCTCTTTCATTTTCAAAATTTCTCCCACATGCACAACACAGAAGATATTGAAATTGAATAGATTCATGTCTTAAACCTCCCTTTGCGGGCTTCCCCTCTCATGGACTTAGTAATTGGCATTAGTATCGAAAGGCTTATGGTCCGCACCTTGTCCGGTTTCAATTAGAGATCCCCCTTGTTGTACTAAAAATAAATAGATACATCACTATAGAGAATCGAGATCCACTCTTAGTACATACATCCGGAAATGATATTGAACTACTAGATTTAGAGGGTATTGGTTGAGACTTTTGACTCCTAAATTCTTAATCATTCATCGTTCTTTATGGCAGAATTCCCTCAGTCCTTGTAGCATGTATATCTTAGGTACAATACTACATTAGATCATTAAATCCAACAGAATTAAAACATTTAAATAATTTATCTTCAGCAACTAAACATAAATCATAACCTCAGTAATGTAATGATCACAGGACATAGACGACTCAATGAAAAACCGGAGTAAATAAGCTAATTTTTAGTTCAATAAAATAACAAATAGAAAGTGACGCCAAAAATACAATTCAAACTTGCATCCAACATTACACCTTAACTGCATATTTTCTCACAGGAAAGTACAATTCCTTCTTTTTCTCACGCTCAGTCTTCAAAGATGCCTGAACGAAACACAAAACAAGGTTGCTCAGCAATTGTAAGTAGGAATCCTATATGCCTAGAAATATTGAATATACAGGAGATAATGTACCGCGAATTTCTAAGGAAACGTTAAACTAATGGTGGTATTCATCCTAATAGCATTGGTACAATTCAAACAACAAACAGGAGCTTAAATAGTATGCCATGTTTCTACTGATCACACGTTCACACTAAAAAGGTAAACAGCCCCAAGGATTACCATGAGTTTGAAGCATCTGCAGGTAATTTTCAAGTAAAAGTCTCCACCCAACAGCTAATCATATCATCTATTGCTCCCACAAAGGGAAAGTGATAATCATATGACCCGGTACCAAGCTCCCTAGTGAATGCACTAGTACTTGTGCTATTCAAAACAACATTTGATTTTTTATTTATTTAAAAAAAGTAATGTTATATGGGATGTGCGGTGTATCTTATCTACAACCAGCATTTTATTAGACAAAACCTCAGAACCTGGCTTCCTCTTTTAAACAAATACAGGCAAGCCATTCCCCATCCAAAGCATATAACAAATGGTTTTCTATGATTAGGACAATCATCATTTAACATTTTGTAGAGCATGGAGAGGCCTGAGTCTTACGTCCTCGGTTAAAAGGACCTCCAATCAATACTATATGTATCCTTTATGTATGATTATATTGCATATTTGAGTAACACCTGAATCATAATGTTCTGTCCACTATTCGTGAGTACAAAAACGAAAATTACGGTATAAGATCAAATTTAAATCTTCATCTAACCATCTCCCCAGTTTAAAAAATATAAATTTGTATGCTAATCCCACTACTTCCATGCCAATAAGACATTTTTGAGTTAGTTGACGGGTTAAACTAGAAGCATCCATCCAACATAAATGATATACAAAGAAGATCAAAAGCAGTCTCGCTTTCAGCAATCTAGCACAATTCAGAGGCAAGAAAGATCCATGGTGTTCTTGGTAGGGGTGAAAATTAAATATTTATCAAACTATGCATCAAGTCTAGACAAATTATCTTCCATTTTCAATTTTTGATTCCTTCCAAACATACCACTAGTGTCTGGCGCTTACATTAAACAATACAACCAATTCAAATTCCCCAAACACATAAAAGGTACATAATACAACAGAAATTTTGGCCATATCGACAATGGAATAGAGGACAGGAAAGATACCTGGTGCTTAGTGAGCCGCCTTCTGATGGCTCTGGTCTTCTTGGGACGCAGATCCAAAGGCAGGTACTTCTTATTCTTGTAAGCTTCCCTCAAAGCTGCTTTTTGCTTCTGGGAAGTTACCGTCAAAACCTGCGCTATCGAAAGGCGAACCACCTTTCTGCATCCATACAAGAAAAACAGATGTCAGAAAAAATAAATGTAACAAAATTTGTAAAACAGCCCAACAATACACATAATCACATATCTTATCAAATAATGATTAAAAGAGGGAAAGAGAGCACATTTTGGAGAGCTTGTTGGGGGCTCCGCCAGTGACCTTGGCGACGCGGAGGAGAGCAAGTTCTGCTTTGAGATCCTTCAACTGGTTCAGAAGCTCTGCTTTCGTTTTGTTCCTAAGCTCGTGAACCTTAATCCTCGCTTTTACACATTCACAAATGAACCCAGAATCAAGAAAATGGAAAATCAGAATCCAATTAAAGAAAATTCATAACAAATTGTATAAGCAATTGTCGTTTCTTCCTACCCATTGCAAAGCTCCTGTGGCACAATGCAGAAGGTCTACTTTGACTAAAGGTGGAACCCTAGATCGCGCTTACTATTCTGTCCCAAAACCCTAATCTCCACTCTGCAAGAATAGCTAAAAAAAGGAAAAGAAAAGAGCGAGTGTACTTACAAGGTGAGGTGGATCTGGGCCTCATTTAAAGATTACCAGGCTATGGGTCTTTTTGAATTTTCTCTGGGTCCAAGTTTATCAAAGGCCTCATATATTAAACAGGCAAAAACTTGCATGTAGCCCAAGTAGAATAGCGGGTAAGAAACAACTCAGGCTTTGGGTAAAAAAACTCCCTACTTAACGGGCTACACTACAAAGTGTATCTCTTGGCCCTTGGGCCCTATTCCATCAGGACTGGGCTCTCAAAACTAGCACTATTTTATCTTATATTTCATGAGTACCTATCGATTAATTTACCCCTCCCATAAATTAGACCTGGTGATTTTTTTATTATAAAAAATATATATAAAATAACATAAAATAATATTTTTTTCTAAAGCAAACAATTATAGTTTCAAATAAAAATTTATTGGATAAATGAAAAAGAAGAATAATCAATTGTTTTTTTAAATATTTTTTAATTTCTATATTTAAACACACAATATTTTTTATTTTTTATAAAAATCTTTCTAATTAAAACGTCTTAAAATCTTTTTTTCGTATCCAGAAGCCCTTACTTTTATAGCAAGAGTAACTTGCATATCTTCGTGCAAGACCCCTCCAAAAGATTCAACACGCTTACGAACTTGAATAAGAAAAAAGAGAGAAGAGGAGGAATTTAAGCACAGGGAAAAGGCCTTTAATCCTTGGACTGATGAAAGACCCACATCTTTAAACGCGTGATTATTTATAAAACTCAAAGCCTGTATATCACAGCAAAAGCTATGTATTTAAATAATCATGGGATAAAGGCTTTAAGAGATGCTGCTAAATAAAGACTTCAGAGTTCTGACTTGAGTGACACAGAATGAGAATCCATGTGCACTCCTTCGTACCCAAACAGTGTTTTGCCTATTATTGGGATTTTCTTTAACCATTTTCATTAAAGAATCACAAGCTTAACAGATTCCTTTGATTTCTGTGAGGGATGAAATTGGAGACAGGAAATTGGTATATTAATTGGGCCACAAAAGGCAAAGTTTGATGCATCATCAACCATGGCTAAAGTCTAAAGATTCCTTTGCTTCCATTAAAGTATCAACAACAGTTCAAAAAAGTTTAGAGTGAATAGCATAGTAGTTAGATCTAATCACAAGGCACTTGATGAGTGTACTTGTGATTATTAAACTTTAAATATCTTCTTGGACCCACCATTTTATATCATCCATGAAAAACATCTCAGGTTTCTTCCAAAGGTACAATAATCCGAGAGGAAAAAGAGAAAGAAATTAAATTGGATTCTATAAGATAATAAGAAGATATAAAAAGAACAATTAAAATAAGAAGATCGTATAAATATAAGTAAAGAGATCATGGGGTTCTATAAGCTTCCTATACTGATATAGTATCAATATATGATCCACTGGTAAAGTCTCTTGTATTAGGTATATATGTTTGTAGTCAAATTTCATCTTTACTAAAGAGGGTGGAAATTGAAAATAGTTAGGTTAATGTGATAATGAAATCTAGAAAATATCAAGAATAGTGTAGTTTTTGCATTATAAAACAAGTAGATTTATGTTTGGGTAATGACACCCACCCAATTACTTGTATTTGAGGGTGGCAGACAACTTTTGTTAGGCATGCAGGTAATTTATTAATAATTACATTCTCTATAGTTATTAATCATTTTGCTTTTATTTAACTTTTTTATTCATTAAATTCATGAGCTTTCCAATCTAATTTTGTTTAAAACTTAGACAGTTCGCCAAATAACCGACCATTTGACCTATTATTTGTCCTCTCTGATAAAGAAATGCCAACAAGATTCCTTAATCTTCAAACAGATAACTATTTTTATTGTAAAATTATGACGGCAGCCAAAAATTTTAAAGACCATACAAGTTTGAAAGAATTATATTTAATAAGTTGAAAATTTACAAGTCTTATATTAAATTTCCCAAACATTACCATGAAATAACATAATGTTCCAAACTCCCAGCTATTTTTCATAGACAATGAACTAGGAGCTTGAAGATAAGCGAGATCCATTGTGACAGATTGCTAAACCATTGACATCCAGTGCGCAGAAAAAACTACCCACTTTATCAAGAACATGGATAGTACTAGTATAAAGAGTTAAATTATTGGGAACACTCTTTGAATTTCTTACAGAGAGGAAAATCAATAACTTGCACAGTGATTCAATGGACATCACATAAAAAATAAAGATTCTTGAACTCAAATGTCTAAAGGAAATGAAGCAAAGAGCCCACCAAAGTGCAGATCAGAGTGATGTGTCAATAATAGAAGGTAGTTGATATTGCTAAAAGCTTTCTTAATTCTAAAACTAGTGCTAGTAATCATGTCAGAGCAAAGATGAAATACAACTTTGAAGATCCAGATTAAACACATATCTTCCAAAGTATTATTACCCAGTACTTTCCAGTGGGACCTAATGCATTTTTTTTCTTTCTTTTCCCTCTTCCTCTCATCCACCAAGTTTAAATTAGTGGACTAATTAGGAGATCCTTCAGTTACTCCCTTTTGCTCTCTTCTTCAAATAAACTATCATATCCACTCTCAAGTCTCAACCATGAAAGGAATGGATCTGTTCTGTTCTTCCCTTGCTTCCACCGCAGTTAATTCTAGCACGGAAAAGCGTTTTATGTTGCGCCGAAGCCCGAAGACTTACGCCCATGATCGAAGGAAAAGCCAACCTCGTGTCCCTTGTTCATCCCATTTGCCCATTATTCCTAAGCCTTACTACGAGAAGCACAGAAAGAGTTCATCAGATAAGCAAAACGGTAACGTACGTAGAAAAAACTCTGTTGAAGTTAGCGACCTCTATAGTCACCCTACTTGTTCATCCAGAAGAAATCTACTCAGTGATGCTCCTTTCATCGACTGGGTATCAGAGTCTGATCAAATCCAAGCAATGGTCCCTGCTCAGGCTGCAGCCAAGCCCAAAGTCAAGAACAAAGATGATTCTCCTGCGCTAAGTTCTTCTTCAGCTCGTTCCCGGGACCAGGTCTTTTTCATTTTAATTTCTTGTTTTATTATTTGATTTTGCTACTTTTTTTTTCTTCAAAGAAATATACAGAAGAGGCTGTTACATGACAATTCGTCTCACGTTTGATTTTTATAGGTTGTGGTTTTGTGGGTGTCACTGCACTGCAAGGGCTGTGAAGGAAAAGTTAGAAAACATATTTCAAAAATGGAAGGTCAGTCAGTTCTGGTAACTGCTACATTTTTTGGGTTATAATTTTCCAGATACTAATAATGGTCATATGATTATTCATAGTGTTGGTACTAATAACTTTTACAGTATCCAAAGCACTATAAGCAGCTAGACATCTAAGTTTGATGCTTGTAATTTTTGGGTAATTCTATGTAGGAGTAACATCATTTAACATAGATTTGGAGACAAAGAAAGTAACGATCATCGGAGACGTGACACCATTTGGTGTACTGGCGAGTGTCTCCAAGGTGAAGAATGCACAGCTATGGCCATCTCCGACATCGTCATCGTTATCGTCACTGTCATCATCGTCGATGCCATTATCTCCATGGTCCACATGAATTGTATATTAAAAATCTATTTTCCTGTTTACTGTTTTTGACTGAATTTGTGTGTCTGTATAATTAGAAGTTTGATGACTCTCAAGTATCAACCTTAATGTTTGTCTTGTAAATGAAAAATCTTTTAGTTAGATGGGTGTAATGAATTAAGCCTTTTTGGATGCAACTCTGGCAATGTTTTCTTGTTCACTCATGCCCGTATTAAACCCACCTTCTTGTGGGGCAATGCTTCGCTGATTACCAAAGAGAAGGGAACAACTGAAAATGTCAAGTGTAAAACCCTTAGGCCCACTTTTTCTTTCCCTGTTGATGGGGATTATTATCAACTCAGTATGTATAAAAGCAAAGCAGTACATTCCATTTGAAAATTGCAGAAGATTAAGAAATTCAAAACAAGTGGTAGTTTGACCACTTGAAAAACAATGATAGGTAGTCTTAAGAATGTGTACATAAGAAGAAGTAAACATTCACTTGTTAGCACTTGAAAAATAATGATGGGTAGTCTTAAGCATGAGAAGCTTGCACAGTTGAATATGGAAGCTGCGCTTTTAGGTAACTAGTGGAGACAAGGTAATGCATGCGAGGAAGTGGTAGCAGATGGCACTCCAGGCCAGGCTGGTTTGGAACTTTTTCCTTCTATTCCTTTTTTTTTCTGCTGGTGGGTCCTAAGTCATTAGCCGGTGGCCAATTTATCTGCTCTGATAGTCACATTTCAGACGGGGCAACCTACCAGGCTACCCTTTCCACCATAAAACATTTTCACCATGTCTCACAGAGCTATTATTGTTGGAGATGCTACCGCTTCTGCAATTTATGAAGCTCAGTAGTGTTAGTTAATTTGACAAGTCCCAATGCTGGAGCCTTCACTTTACTTTACTTTTTTTTTTTTTCTTGTCAATCTACCTTGCCTACGGTTAACCAAAATGATGACAGCAGAGTACACTTTATGGTTGCGTAGTCTAGATCAAGTTCTCCAGTTGTGGGACTCCTTCTTGTCTCTCTGTTTCATCTTCCTTTTTCCTTTAATTTGGAATTCCACCATCTCTAACCAATTTACCCGACGTAAGAAATTTGGAATTTGAGCGTATGAGGAAGCAAAGAGAACTGCTCTTTTCTATCCATATCTTCACGATTTGATTAATTTACTTTCTTTAGCAGCATGTTTGGTAGCTTTAACTTCTTTGATTAAATCTTGGGCGGCTGGAAAAAGAAAATACCAGAAGTTGAAAAGCAAACAGCCATGAGTGGATTATTGTTATTATTATATATTTTTTAGCAGAGAAAATATGGATATTGGTAGGCGCACTCATCCATTGTGATAAAGGGGATGTTTGGACCCAATTTATGTTAGCCATGATAGGGATTCTACCAGAACTTGTTTGGCATGTTATAATCCTGATCTGACAAAACCAATGTTTTCAGTCTTCACCCTTTTTCTGAAGGACCATCAATTTTATATTGGAATGATTGAAATCACAAAAAAAAAAAAAACAGGAACATATGATATAAAAGAAAGGGACAATAGACAGAAAATGCTTTCGGCCCATACTGAAAACTACAGAAGGCGAAGCAGCACAATCCCAAGAAGTAAAAGAAAGGTTATATGCGATCGAAGAACACATAATGGAAGTTAAAAATGATATGTGTGGAAAAGGGCTTTGACTTAAAACGTTAATCATTTCAATTCTATATGTAATCTAAAGGTTTTTGTTGGGTTCTCCCTGTGAGGGATCCGATCCCTCCTTTACTACATGGAAACGTATTTTATAAATTAAAATTCATAGGATTAGTGTAGAGCCTGAAACTGGTGGGACTTTAATTGAAGGCTAGCTCAAAATCATTTGCTCCATGGCACGAAGAAAGCCCAAGTCTTATTAAGTGTCACTGGGTTGTTTTATTGTGGACTTATTGCTCTTAGACTCATATCATTTAGCAGTCCATTCTACAGCAACAAGTATTTGCTCTGTGGGGCCCAATTTACTTACCAAAACAACCGTTGCCCATTTATATTATAATAACAAAGGGCTTTTTTTTATATTATTAATTAGGGATATAACAGCTTAATTTTAAAAAAAAAAGGAATTATTTTTAAAGTAAGTGTTTGGAAGAGCTTAATTTTATAAATGTTTTTTAAATAAGCAAGAAAATTTACTTTCTTTTAGAAGATAAGATTTGTAACTTTTAAAAAAAATATATCCAATGGAAGAGAAATAATTTTTTTTAGACAAATATACTTTAAAATATTTCATAAATTTTTTTAAAATTTTTTTATATGTTATTTTAGTAATTTTACATATTTAAAATATTTTTATATTTTTATATTTAAATATAAAAAAATATTTTTTAATAAAATTAATTATGTATAATTATATTTAAATATCAGATACTTACTTTAAAAAAAAATACCTACTAACAAATATAAATATATTTAAATAGGTTCTAAGTAAATTCATTTAAAAAAAAACACTTAAATGCAAAAGTCGTCTCAACATTTGGAGAAGAGGCACTTTTTTTTTTGTTTAAAAAAAAGCAGCTTTTTAAACAAATTAAGCTGTCAAAAGAAAGATATTTTCACTTTTCAGTAGAACACATGGTTTAGCCACTCCACTTTGAGAGCTGACCGTGATATGAAAAAATGAAGCAGTCACGGCCAATGTATTACTGGGCGCAAGTGTAACAACTCCAAAGACCCAAGAGTCCATTAATCCCAATGTCATATCCCATCTGCTCCACTTTTCTACAGTCTCCCCCCATAAAATCCATATAAACGAAGCTCACAAGGTACCCCTTCATTATTTTACTCAATGAACCCTGGCCACCACACTTTTTAGCCTAAATGGCCAAATTTCTCCCATTCCCAATCACCTCTTTTACCCTCAAAGCCGTACTCCACCTCTCCCTCTTAGCCTTCACCACCCTCAGATGTGTCAAAACAGATATGGAGGAGTCCCCTCCGTTCACTTTCTTCATGCACGACATCCTAGGAGGACCATCTCCTTCAGAAAGAGTCGTGGCTGGGATAATAGCCAACACTCTAACCCCTAACCTCCCTTTCTCAACACCCAATAACAGAGTCTTCCCCATTCAACGTGGCATCCCACTTGTTGATACTAACACCATAAACGGCGCAACCTCAACCACTGTGATAAGCAACGTCGGCAAACACAACAACGTTGTTATTGATAAGAACACGCTTCCATATGTCAAAGCGGGTACCCTCCCACTGGGATCTACACTGGAGAAACTTTTGTTTGGGAGAATAACAGTGATTGACTATGAGATTACACAAACACATGAATTGGGGTCGCCAGTTATTGGTAAAGCACAGGGGTTTCATTTGGCTAGTTCTTTGGATGGAAGCAGCCTAACTATGGCATTTACAATGTTGTTTCGTAATGAAGATGATGATGAGAATAAAGAGGATGAGGAGGATACTATTAGTTTCTTTGGAGTGCACCGAAGGGCTGCCAATGAGTCTTATATTGCTATAGTTGGAGGAACTGGAAAATATGGAAATGCCAAAGGGTATGCGAAAATTGAGACCCTCCATTTACCTGATCACTACACAACTAGTAATGGAGTGGAAACAATTGTTCAGACTACTGTTTACATCACTCCCTATTCGAGTCGCTAACCTAATTCTTAATGAGTTCATTTTACTTCTTCAATATGTTACCCAAGAAAATTGTTTTTTTTTTTACAGAAAAATAAACTATACATATGCAAGTGAATATCTTCAATAATCAAAGGTAGACTTAGATGATCAATAGCATGATAGATGATATGATATACTTTTATATATAAGCTAAGCAGAAATTATGCTAATTTGAAAGATAATATAAATGGCATATAATTTTCAGAAAAAGAAGTCAAGTAAGTACAATGCTAATAGAAGGCACTAGCCGCACTACCTTGCATAACAGAGGGAAAACATATAGTTAATGAAACAAGGCTAATTTAACTAATTGAATCCAAAATTAAAGGTTGAAATTGAAAATACAGATAAGTTCCCATTTTTTTAGGTTCTGGAAGTAAACAGACAACAGAAACTTGATATTATGGTATGGAGCATAAACTATTTGAATATTATAGGCCTAGAACAAGCTATCCATGAACAGGGGTTGAGAGTTCCAACTTGAGAACACCAACGTTCTTGTAATCCGATTTCAAAATATCCCACCAGTTTATTTATCAAACACCTTTGTACCTTCTCTGTTTATAATCTCATGTGTACTTTCTTCCCTCTACATTATATTTTGCCAACCTGGCTCACGACATGCCACTGGGTTTGCATGTGTATTCTACGCCACGTTACAACTTCTTAACTTCTTGAATGGCGATTGTACAGGTGTAACTTTTTTCTAGAATGTGTACTGTGTAGTTTTCTTTGACCTTTGCCCCCTGCTCACCGAAAAACAAAGTCATCACCCGTTACAGATGAGTCAACAAAGAAAAAGAAAATGATATAATCAAATTGGGGTTCAAGTTGACAGAAATATGGAATACAAAATAATAATAATAATATTTTTCCTTCTTCTGCCGAAAGTTTAGAGTAAGATAGTATTATGGAAAACAAAAAGAACGAGTTATTTAATTAGTAGAAGGAATTTAAATTTGTTCAAGGAAAAATGGTTACAAAATCCATATATAGCATGCTGTTGCGTAGTAAACAACTTTTAGGGCCAGAGTTACTGTCTTTAATTAAGTCACGATTGCCTGCCCAGGTGACACATTGTAATTTACACTTATTTTATATCTTTTATAAACCTTAAACTATATAAGATGTTTTTGTTTTATAATTTCAGTCAACCATATAGATACAAATATAAATGTATAGCATAGAATCCATAGATAGTAATAAAGTATAGACGTCGATAGGAAAAACCTTGAAGGCTGGTGCAAGACCTTCAATTTCTGAATTTTATGTTGCATTTTATAAGACAGAAGAGGGAAATATGAAAACAAAAGTAAACTTTCGGTGCGACATTTTCAAATCGTAACATTTTTTATGATCAATACAATATATAAGATTACATAGTCACATTCATTAGACGAAATATTTTAGTTTAATTTGAAACTTGAAAGATCAAACCACGACGTTCATCTTAAAAGGCTAAAAGCACTAATAAGCAAGATACACAGTGAGCTGCAGCAGAGTCTCCACTCCATCAGTGTTATGTTGCTGATCAGTAACCGGAAAGGTCTTCACAATAGCATAACCCTCAGCATTCAGGTACTTCCCACTGCCTCCGATGACAGCAAGTTGGGATTCCGAGACTTGAGTTCGGTGGACACCAAAGAAGCTGAGGCTATCAGCATAACCGTTCTCCTCAAACTTGGCCGTGAAAGCCAACACCTGGCTGGTTCCGTCCACTGCACTTGCTATATAAAAGCCCTGTGCCTTCCCTACCGAACCTGATCCCAACTCATGCCCTTCTGTCAGTTCATCATCAAACACTGTCATTGTCCCAAACATCAACTTCTGGAGGGTCATTCCTGCGGGGATCTGATTCACATTTGTTACTGAAAAACCATTCCCGCCATTGATAAAATTATTCCCGTTGTTTCTGATCACTGCCCCGGGGTTCCCACTGAGGCCAGTGAGGAAAGGAAGGTTATTGTTGTTGAGAATTCCATTGTTGTCATTGTTCTGGGGAACGCCATTGTTGAGAGGAAGGTTTGCACCATTGGGCTTGGCAAAGGCCACTTGAGCATTGAGTGCTGGATTCGTAACAACTCCAGTGACAGCTCTTGCTGTGGGATTCGACCCGCCAAGAATGTCATGCATGAAAAAGGAGAGTGTGTGATGGGGGTCACCGCTGGTCACGGCAGCGCCAGTGGCTGCAGCCGGGGCGCCAGTCACCCCTGGAGGTACACTGGAAATTGGGGTCTCAGCAGAATCAGGTTCCTCTGGTGCCGTGGCAGGTGTTTCTAGCTCATTAAGTATTCGAGTTGATGTAGTGAAAGTGATAGCAAGGGATATGAAGACTAGAAAGATAATGGTCTTCAGTGGCATAGGAATGGATATAAGACATGCCATGAGTTCAAGAGAACGAGGAGAAGCTCTGAGAGTACTCGATAACTTCGAAGGTGTTACTCAGTTTAGATGTGATGCTAAAGGTTACTGGGACAGGCATATATAGTAGGGATTTGAGGGCCCAAATGGAACACAGCGATGGAGTTGATAAGGGGGAGTAGGTGCTCTCATTTCCAAAATCCCATGGTCCTCGATGTATTAGTTAGAACTAAAGAGCGTAACCATTATCTTTAACCTAGAATAATGAGGCAATGATTCCCAATAGAAAATGATAACCCAGATTTGGTAGAATTAGTAGATTTGTTCTACGAAATCTTTTTCCCAAAGCATCAATTTACTCGAGCAAATCATATTGCCGCAATATCCAAATTCATTTTGAAGACATTCTTTATAATCATTACCTTTTATAATCGGGTGTTTATACATTCGAGCAAACATAGGATAATATATCCTCAACCAGATTCAGTCTACCCGCCTCCTTCTAGAGCTTCTAATCAATAAATATTACCATTCCATGAAATCTCAAAACTCAGAAAAAATGATACAGAGAAGCGATATAAAGGAAACACTGAAATTATAAAGGGCTCTTGAATTTTTGGTTGCGATCACGTCGGACTTGATTTTTCAATTTTCACCAAAGCATTCTTGAAGCCTACTAGTTGGTAGGGGTCAAATTAATTCAGACTTCAGATAAAAGAATCATTGACAACAAACTCCCAAGATTCTGCGTTCATCTTTGCCTAGAAAATAATATGCCCATCTTCCGAATCCGGAGAAACTCAATGTAGGCAACAAATATCAAAGCACTAACACAACCTTGTTCGCATTGAAAAAAAAAATTCATTCATATCCTTGAACATCTGAGCCAGAATAACACAACACCTTAGTGTCGTATGGGAGTAGATCCGGAGGAAAGATATTCAAATGACACCCTGGAATACACAAGAGACACGACAAAAGATCTAGGCCACGGCTGATCCTTATCTAATGCAATGGATGAACGGATGTAAGGTCGTTTATAAGCCGACTTGCATTTTTGTCCACACCACAAGCATACTTCACTATAGTTTCCCAACTCTCCAAATCAAACTGCACCTTTCTCTTCTCCATCTCTTCCAAAACAAAGCAACCACCATCAATCTTCCCACAGTTCAATAGCCCCACAACCAAACAATTAAATGTTTCTGAACGTGGACAATGTTTACTTGATAGCATTGCATTCAAAACATTCAAACCAGACTCAAAATCCCCAATCTGGCAGAAACCATCAACCATCATCCGGTATGTAGCAGCATTTGGCTCACAACCCCTAATCTGCATTTCAATTAAGACTTTGTAAGCTTCTGCTGTCTTACCTTCCTTGCATAGATAATTTATTAATATATTGTAGATTACAACATCTGGCTTAAACCGTCTTTTTTTCATCTCATAAAGTAAAGATTGAGCCTCCTCAATCTTTCCTTTCTTTCCAAGATCATTCATCAAAACAGCAAAATTTACTAGCCGAGGTTTGCATCCTCGATAGGCCATATCAAACATAAGCTTCTTAGCTTCCTCGTACTTGTCCACTGAGCAAAATCCCTCCATTAACAGTGCATAAGTCACTTGATTTGGGTATTCTCCTTTCTGGATCATATCCTCAAGCAACGCCATTGCTTGACTTAAATCGCCCTTTCTAGACAAGAACCCTATGAGACTATTATATGTCACAACACTTGGCTGTACTTTCTTCTCTAGCATTTCGTCAAACACGTCACATGCTTTTCCCAACTCGTCCTTCGCCAACCATCCCTTGATCATTATATTGAACGAAACTGTGTTTAGACGAAAACCCATTTTATATGATCGACTGAAAGTATCATTCGCTTCAGTAAACCTATTATTGTCAACTAAAACATTAAGAAGAGCATTGAAGGCTTGCAACGTGCGGACGCAATTGAACTGAGGCATTCTATAAAAAAGTTCGACAGCCTTTTCTGGAAGTTGGGCTTTACCGTAATGCTGAAACAAAGCAATGAAAATGGTGTCTCTGCAATGTATACCTCTGTCTTGTATATGAGTAAGAATAGTTTCAACAGCTTCAAAGCTTCTAGAACGAGCCAATTTGTAGAGTAATGCGGCGTAGGAGGGGTAATCGTGAATGAATCCCTGATTCTTGTACTCGTGAAAGAGAGATAAGGCTTCCTCTGGGTGCTGCACCTCTTTGATTTGGGTGATGAAAGGTATGCGCTTGCGAAGCCTTGAAGTAGACATTTGAGGTCGTTCATGGCGGGGTTTGGCTGGAACTTTGTTGGTATGGAGAGCGCGAAATGGCTGAGGCAGGGTTTGGTTGGAGTGACAGGGCAATCGAATTGGCCGTAGCTGATGAGTAGCTTTTGCTCTTAAAATGATCATCCGCGGAGGCGGGAAGACGAACGAGAGCTTACAGAGTTACAACTTCACCTTACTACATTTCCACGGGCAGTATTCTCTTTTGGCCAATCAGTATTTCTTTTTTTTTTTTTCGAAATGATGCCACCGTGAATTTAGGTGGGCTGCTACTCTCACGTACAGAAACACCCTGCTAAACTAGGCTCGGAGGATCGGTTGGACTGAAAGCCCATGGGCTTTGCCAACAGTTTATGGAAAAAAAAGAAATAGAGAAATAATGACAGAAAGTATTGTGCCATCCTTGTTCGAATTGCGTCAGCGATATTTTATTTGTTTTTTAATAATAAAAAAAGAGTTACTGATTCGAACAATGATATTACGGTACTAGTATCATATACTCTCTTTATAAATATGATCATAAAATTAATAATAATACAACAAAATTCACCATAAGATGTTATATTTTTTTATGGTTATATGTATACTAGTAAACAGTAACAAATCCAAAAATTTTAGTCAGTGAAAGCAAAAAGTATACCATAAATAAGATATTATAAAAGTAATTTTTATTTTCACTCAATTTTTAATTATATTAAATATCTCTAATACAAAATACATAATTTTATAACCAAAAGATATAATATACCATAACTTTTATAAATTATAATTGTTCTCTATATATTTTTATACTTTAAAATTGTATATTTTTTTATTCTCAACACCATAAAAATAGCTCTTTTTCTATGTATGTGATCAAACAATCATTTAACTATTCATCTCTCATATAATTGTGCGTTCCAAGTTAAATGATATTGTTTCATTAAGTTTTTGTTTTTTTAAGAAATTCTTAATTGTTCTTCTTCTTCACTTGCTAAATATTAGACTCTGGATATTGTAAATTTTTTTTATTTTCTTTACTCTATTCATTCCTAAATAAAAATTAAACAATTAAAGTATATAAAAAATTTAATAAATAAAAAACATAAAACACAAGTTAACTTAAAATTGAGGGTAAAATTATGATAAAAATAGTATAAAAATAAAATACATCAAGTGATTTTTGAATTCTATCTAAAAGAAAATAATGAATTGCAACTGACTACAAAAGTAGTGACATTTAGCTTATGTAGGGGCAATTACCAAATTTTTATGGGAATAAAATTTTTTCACATATATTAATTAAAAAAAATTGTTGTGGGGGCATACCACTACGTGGATCCGCCATTTGTTAGTGAATATACATGGATGTAGTTGTTAAATGTCAAGGAAGAATTAAAAAATAAGTATTTGTTACACTATTAACTATATTCTTAGAATAGTATTTGATTTTATTTATTTATAATTTGTTTTAAAAAATAATTTAAAATAATTTATAACATTTTAAAAAAAATTCTTTACTTTATTTTTAATATTTGTGTCAAACGAATTTTATTTTTTAAATTATTTTTTTAAATAAAATTTATAAAAAAAAATGCTACTCAAGAGTATCTCTTGGAGTAGCATACTAAATCTCTAAAAAATAATTGATAATATTTGTTATTATTAAACTCAGTCAACGTCTCTAAGTCTCTAACTTTGCCTTTATGCTCTCAATAATGTTAATTATAATAATTCAAGAGATTAGATATATATATTATCGTTGACTTCTCATATCATAAAAATAACGAATAAAACAGTGCATCTTTTTTTATTTTATAAAAATAATGAATATTAAGATATATACATGCGAGTCAGATGCCAAATTCTTGGGTGAAACCACCAGGAAGGAGGATAATGACTTATTAACGAAGTCCGTAAGGCAAAAACAAAGCATAGTGGGTCGGCGATCTCGAGGGTTCCAAATCGTGTACCCTACGACAAGTTATCAATTGTTACTAGAAAATTAGAAATCCTCCGTAATGTTTGTGTTAACCAGTTGATTATTGATTCCAAGAAAAGTATTATAGTCAGCATAGAAATGGTCGTATTCAAACACAATTTTTTATTTACATAAAGATACGAGGAAAATTTTGATTTGAATTTTTTTTTTAAGGATATATTTTTTTATTATTAATGATTACTGCCCATGTTATGATGCATAGGGATCAACTACTGTACTCAAAAGTCTAAGCAGAGAGAAAAAGGAAAACCATTATTAGAAGAAAGAATATTGCATTAATTAATAGCAAAGGCTATCGATGCATAATTAATATAAGTATTAAATACTTTATATAATTGAAAATGTATATAGATGAGGATACATATATTAAATACTCCCTTCGTTTCAAATTATCGGTCGTTTAAGGTAATTACACAAGAATTAAGATAGCTATTAAATAGCCTCAATTCTAACAAAAAATAATTGTATTTGACTAAATTACCCTTATTAAAGTTAACTTAAACTCTTATTACTACTCTATTGAAGATAACAATAAATAAGGGTAATGTTGGAAAAATAACAATTAATGCTTCATTGGTAATGTAAAACGACAGATAATTTGAAACAAAATAAAGTTTCTAAAACGACAGATAATTTGAAACTAGGGAGTATTAATTAATTTTTATATTCAATATATAACAGTACAGTTACTGTTTATTTGTTATCCGGGGACGTTACCAAAGTTTGAACTTATGACATTTTTAATTTAAAAAAATTACTCATAGTCATTCTAGTGAGTAGTCACTCTCTTAGAAAATGATATGACTACTAGGATTGATAAATTAATTCTTTTAAGAGGTCATTGTTTCACATTAACATAAACACTACAAGAGTACACATTAATTGCATATATTCACAATATAATAATATACTTATTATTTATTTGTCATAAATGAATGTCTCCCCGAGCTTGAATCCAGGACACCTTAGTTTAAGGAAGGCTTTTACTACCTTGCTAGGGTTTTAATTTTTTAATTTTAAATGTTTAGCTTTTTAATTATTTTTATATTTTTAATTTTAAGATAAAAGTTAAAAAAATTTAAAAAGTAAAAAATAACACAATAATTAAAAAATAAGAAAACAAAAAAACAAAAAAATGCAAAAAAAAATCTTTTATTTTAAAAATTTTTGTAACTTATTTTTTAAAATAATAATTATAAAAAAGTTTAATAATTAAAAATTGAGTACCCATACTCCCAGAGTAAAATAGATTTTACCTTTAAAAAATTGTTCATGTCCTAAACCCTAGCTATGGTTTTCAAGAGTGGATTATTAGAATAGTCCATTAATAAAATGTCATAAATTTTATTTATAAAAATATTTAGTTTATAATAAATAAATAATAAGTGTTCGTTATATAATGAATATATATAATCAAAATACACTCTTATAACTTACACAATCGATGCACTTCTATAATAGATCTTGTGTCATGTGATAGAATTACTCTACTAAGATTAGTGACCAGTATAATTATAACGGCAACGAATCATTGTATTTCCCCTAATATGAAATTCGTATATAATAGTATTGTGGTTACGTCGAGATATGACTCCTGGTGAGTTGAGATAGGTAAGAAAATAGTCTAACCTAACCATGAAATAAGAAATTATTAATGTCCTTCCATGTTATGTTTTATTTTTTTATATATAATGATATTCAAATTCTGGAATTTTATGTGTAAAAGTATAATTTAAACTAATAGATATACTAAAATATTTTTAAATAAATAAATTATATAATTACATATTTATTCATATTTACAACAGGAATCCAATTGCATTTATATAATTATAACTATGGTTATATATATATAGAAGCAATAATGGATTTTTGTTTTTGTTTTTTGTTTTTTTGCTTGTTGAGGGTTAATTTATAATCTATAAAAAGAAAATGGGGGTTAATAAGGGTCTTAAATTATATAATAAGATTCAAATAAGAATTCCAAACCTAATGAAATAATAAACGGTAATAAACTAATCATTAAATGTCCAAAACATCAGTTATCTATATATTAGTATGTGTTTGAGATCTAGAATTGAGATACTTTGATTGGTTGATATAACGACAATTATCTATATCAATTAACTATATTTTTAATTTTTAAGAGTTAGTGAGATATACTACCATAAAAGATAATTATATCTCAATAATAATAAAATAAATTAAAAAAACTAAAGAAATTATATGCGTTAATTAAGTGAGTTTAGTCATTAGTGTGTCGATTTGTTAATCACTATATAACAATTTTAATTAATGATTTAATTTTTAATAATTCTTGAGATAATTTAAAAATATTTTTTTATAATTAAATAGTAATAAATTAAAAAATATATAAATTACACCTTAATACATGTCAAAATGTAGTACAAATATAAATAATTTATTTATGAGATACAATAATGGCGGCCATGGTGACACCAGAATATTTAAAAGGATACTAACGATATTTCTTGTTTGAAAGCTTCAAATACACACAAGATGGATTAGGTTGAAAACTTGAAATTAAGTTCAAGTTTACTTAACAAAGTATTAAAATAAAATAAGTCTGACCTTAGTGACGTAGTACAGTAATAATAAATCGGAAGTTGGATATAATTATTGAATTTAAGAAATTACAAGTTCGATATAATTAAAAATATGTTCATTTGAAAACAAAAAAAAATACAATTATCTTTCATTTTATTCTCTTTATTTTGTATAGAAATAAGAAAAGACAAAATCAGTTTTCACTCCCTTCGGCTTATTTCTCGTTTAGAGTTTCTTCCAAATACAAGCTTTCATAACAAGTAATTAATTAAACTAATTGAATATATTCCAAAAGCAGTAGAATGTGTCATTAATTCGCCTTCGTTTTTTAAGAGTAAGGTTAGGTGAGCTAAGCATGTGCCAATGGGCGCTACTGTTTCAGATTTTACGTGTAACATTCTATTTCCTAGCTATCGCTTAAGCCATATAATAACACTAAGTTTTGATTTGTTCTTTATTATTTTAGACTTGGTTTTTTCAACCAAAATTAATTAATATTGACAATGACCTTTTCATATATATATATATATATATATTTAACAAAAAATTACTTAAATGACTTATGTATGTTTAATGAATGACCACATAAATGACACATATATATTTAATGAGTATTTTAATCTTAATTATTTATTATTTATTATTTATTTAATAATCATTAACTATTTTCTTTATCTCTTATAATAAATTACTTATCCTAAGAACCAAGTCATATTGATTATCCATATTTTAACGTTTCTATGTCACCATTGCTTGGTTTTAAAGCCTCATTTTCCAGTTATTCTCTCGTTAGTCGGCAACCTCTAAAATAATAACCTGAAAGCAAAATTCCACCAAATCATGTCAATAGGGTTTTGAGAATTTGTTTGTATATATTTATACTATGAAAAATATATAAATCAAGTTAATAATAAGACATATAAATACATAAAAAATAACTTGAATAGATTTTATTTAAAGGTATATATGCCTAATATGATAATATGTCTATTAATATTTAATTGTGAAAACTTGGTCAAATGAGCAAGTATTCCAACTGGCATAAATCTCTTGGCTATTTTATAGTTATACGGCACTATGTGGACAAATTGAGCCCTTAATTTTTTAATTTCTCAATCCAATAATGAAAAATATATTGTATTCGATCGTTGCTTCCATAGGGACAATCAGATATGTTCTAAGTACAATTATAATTAAATCATTGGATGTCACATATACCAAATCATCCTCTCAAGTCTCATCTACTCACGCAACCCGCCAACTCACCATGTCAATTTGACAAATTCATTTACGAAAATAATAAACCAAATAATAATACTACAAAGACAACAACATTTACTAACCACAAGGATAAGCACAAAACTCATTAATCAATAGTCTTAACATACATTAATAATAATATGTCAATTTATTTTTTATTTAATTTTAAAATTAAAAAAAATTTTAAACTCTAAATAATTTCCTGAAAATATTTTTCACTAATATTTTTTTATCTATACAAATTAATAATACTATATCCAACTATTTCACTATCCTTAAAACTTAAAAACATTATTTTCACTTTTACATTTTTTTATGAGATAATTTTAATAAATAAAGATATCATAAGGATCCAAATCTAAATCAAATATACAAAATTGTGTATAATAGAGTGTGAAAAGATACTACTAACTTTCAGCTATAACTAATAGATAAAACATAAATTTCTTTATGAGTTTCTCTAATTTAGTGATAATTTTAAGTGATGATAAATGTGTTATAAATTAATTGAATTATAGACTTATAGGTGAAGCTATTATATTTATAAACTTCTTTCCATCAAGAAAATTAATAGCATTTTAATTCAAGAGACAAAATTATTTTTCTTGAATAATGACCATTAAATAAGTAGTTACTAAATAATATCATTAAGATTAATAACAATCAATTAATTATGAATTAAAGACTATAATGAGAATTACTATTTAACACACCGTTATAATTCTAATTAACTCTACATGCATATATAATAGCATAGATAATTTTAAGAAATACTTATTTAAAATTGTATAATTTAAAATTATTGATTAATTATTATAAAAATCTTAAACCAAGAAACTGTCAGCTGCTAATAGAATCAAACGATAAACCAGTTAGGTATACAAAATTTGTTTGCTTTTGAATTTTAAAAGCATCATATAATCTTGTATTTTTCTAAGAGGTCGTTTATTTTCCCGTCGGATATATGTATGTTATTTTTTTTATTAATTTATTGAAGTGGGATGCTAATGGTAAATACGCCCATTTTATCTTATTATATAACAACTGTGTAATGAGAGTGATTGATTATATATTAGGATTGTATATAGTTTCTTCGGAGAGAAATTTTATGATATCTTTACAAATAAAAAATCGTTTACAGTTATATTTATCTACAAGGAATAAATAATTGCATTAAGTAGATATTTAATCCTTATAGATAATTAAAAATTATAAATAATAAGTTTCTACTTGAATATTTTTTCCAATTTTATTCAACCCTCTCAACTCAGAGCTCAAGCAACAACTCTCTTGTAGTGCAGATGATTTATCCAATACATATCCAAGTTGATAAAATTTTAAGTAGGTCATTTCACCGATAATAAATAAATAAATCAAATAATTATGATATACATATAATATATATTAGAAGTGGGTCTTAATAAATTATATTTAAAATATTATTAACATATTTATATATTTATTCATAATTAGTTTTATTTATTTATTTATTATAGATAAAATTTACCTAACAATATTTCTAAAAATAAAATATTTTGTTTGTTACTCCTTCCTTCTCTCAAATCGATTGGAAGATTTAGTGAGTGGACTTAATTTTGTGCAACAATGTTATTTTTACCTATCTTATTTCTCACTTTTTTCATATCTCTTCTATATATAAAGGAGAGCGGTAGTAATACAGTCAACCTTCAATTATCTTTTTTTTTTATTTGTATTATTTGTCCATTTTTTATCTATAGAAAATTTTTTATTTTTGATTTTTTACAATTCTTATACTATTCATTCAATAATTTGTTTAGAATATTTTTTTAGGTAAAAAATTTAAAAAAAAATCTTGAAACTTTTTTAAAAAAATACAAGAGATATAAATAACTAAATAATGCAAAAAAAACAAAAACAAAAAAATGGGTGATGGGAGGTGGGAGGTGGGAGGTGGGAGGTGGGAGGTAAGGTAGTAGTATAGTATAATAAGCACTTATATATAATACACAGCCATTTTTTTTCCTTTTTTAATTTTTAAAATTAATAAATTATTTCTTATATCATATATTTTTTTAAAATTTTAAAATTTTTTTTATTCATGATACTATTCATTCATAATTTTTTTGTTATTATTCATTTATAACTTAAAAAATTTCAAAAAAATAAAAAAATATTTCAAAAAAATTTAAAAAAATTTATGATATAAAAAATACTTAATTAATCTTAAAAATATAAAACATAAACAAACATAAAAAAAAATTTACAAACTCCCCTACCGCCTATTGTGTTGTGATAGGAGAGTGTTCCTTATATAATATATTATTATTATTTTATTATTTTTTATTATTATTTTTTTAATATTAAATCAACCACTATAAAAAACATTGTAAAAAATATATATATGACACCAATTGATTAGGGTAACCTACGCACAATATATTCATACAAAAATGTCTCTAGGTTTGGTTGGTGGAAAATGACGCTCTTTTACCTAAGACCCAATAGTAAATACATAGCCGTTTCCTGTCCAAACAAAGGAAAAGAAGTGTCAATGTGTCATGTCAATAATTGATGAAGAAAAGATGAGGTTTCATGAAGAATCAAGGAGAAAACAATTGAAGGGAAAACATTTTAAATGCTTTTACATAAGCACAGAGAAATTAACTCGCTTGTCTCAGATTGATCAGTCTTCTTTTTAATTAGTTTTGTGGACCTTTAGGTAAACTTTTAGTCATAGAAGTCATTACGTTTACGCTCAGAGCTTTCAGAAAATGACGCAGGCTCCGAGATGATCTCAATATTTCTTTTGCTAAGAAAAATGGTCAAAACCCCAACCACCACATAACATAATATATAAAAAATTGAATTATTTGATAAAATTATATTTAGGAGTGAAATATTGTATGTAACAATATATAAAAATATCTTAATTAATGGTCAAGAAAGAGGGAAATTCTTATGTATTAAAACGTGTTTATGGGTTTAATTACATATGAGTATTTTACTACAATATAAAAATATCCTTACGTAATTGCCAACGTCACTCGTGAAATACATAACAATATTCTCGGCCTATTTTAAGCTGTTATAATTATAACCTAACATTCCTCGTTATGCACTCAATCATATTATTATAAAAAGGGAAAACACAATAATACTGCTTTCATAATCTATATATGCAGTTGCAACCCACGTAGATAGTCGTACGTAGTAGTAATGATTAAATTTTGGTTAAAGGGTTCGCTTGTGCGTCCCACGCCTTACAGTGAGAGGAGACGGACTCAGAGTGCATATCGACGCACTAAATGTGTGCTCAATAAGGAAAGTGGTTGGGTTACTATGCTACGATCGTCATATAGTAGTCATACAATTTTATTTTTTATATTAATTAATCATTTTTATATATTATATGTTTTTAGAATTTTTTATTTTAAAAAATTGTTAAATGAATCGTAAGAGTGAAATTTTTTTAAAAAAATATATGACAAAAATAATTAATATTGAAAAAGAGAGAGAAATAAGAAATAAGAATACTATATTATAATTTTAAAAGTTGATTGTAACCTAACAAAAGTTTTTCTTTGGGACATGGGGAAGTGGTGGGAACTCCAATCCATTCTCTATTGCCATCAGCCGACTTGTCTTACCTAAATGTTGTTAGTATTCAAAATTCAACAATCCAACCCACTATTAGTCTATTAGGGAGGGAGAAACAAGAAATTGGATGAATATTGTTAGGCAATTTGCTTAAGATTTTCGTTATTGTTGGCTATTAACCTTGTGTTTCACACATTTCAAAAGATGCACCCAACAACCCAACAAAAGCAAATACTTGGTACTTTCAAACATAGCAAGTGCATGACTCAAACTCATCTAATAAAGTTGCTTACCTTTATTATAGATATAGAACACTCATTAATACACCATCACTGATCTAATCTATAACACCCACTTCTCAGTCAAACTGTCTTATACAGATAAAAAAATAACCCCCACCAAATTAAAAAAGAAAAAAAGAACATGGCCGGCGCTGCAGCTTTGTATATGCTAGGGCCCTGTGATGACTTACTCTTGAAGGAACGGAACGGGGTTCACTCGTGCAACTGGAATACATACAAGATCATTGGCTCTAGGAGCAGTCAATCCTGGCCGTTCATCCATGTCAATAGGTTTGCCCTCAGCAATGATTTTCCCTTGGGAATCCAGCGCCTTCCACACGAAGCACTGAACCAGAGCTCCAATAATAGTGGGCAATTCTTGCATAGCCAAAGGCTGGCCAGGGCAGCCTCTTCTTCCTGAACCAAAAGGCAACAACTCAAAGTGATGGCCTTTGATATCTAGACCACTCTCTTTTCCCTCCAAGAACCTCTCTGGTCTGAACTCCGATGCATTTTCCCAGATGTTTGGGTCCCTTCCCATAGCCCAGATGTTTACGCAGAGAATTGTGCCTTTTGGTATTGAATAGCCATCCACAACACAGTCTTGGACTCCCTTCCTTGTGATCATTGTAATGGGTGGGTGAAGCCTCATTATTTCTTTCACTATGGCGTTTATATATGGAAGGTTTGGAATGTCCGCTTCACAGATTAATCTTTTATTCTCAGTCACTCTGTCCACTTCCTCTTGTGCTTTCTTCAGCACCCTTGGGTTATTGATCAGCTCCGAAACTGTCCATTCCACTGAGATCGCCGTTGTATCAGTAGCTGCTGTGAAGTAATCCTGAATTCAAAACCAAGAAAATAAATGTCAAAACCATCTTATTTTCTTGTTACTACAGAGTTATCGTATTTTAAAAGGACAGGAAAAATGTTACTCACCAAAATCAATGACTTGATGTTGTTCCTAGTTAAGTGGACCTCGGAATTCTTGTCCTCAGCAACATCAAGCAAAATGTCGAGAAAGTCCCTAACTTTCTCTTCTCCATCTTCACCATCCCCTGTCTCGGTAGCCTTTTGTTTCCTTCTGAGTTCCTCACGATCAGAGATAACCTTCTCCAACAGAGCATCGTACCTCTTGTGAATGTCCATGGCCCTTTTCTTGAAACCCTGCAAGTCCAAGCCTTTGCAGAGTTTTATGAAATCGGAGACATTAAATTCTCCGAAAATCTGTGTCACCTCTCGAACCAAATTCCTGGCCTCCTCTGCCTGGCTGTCTGTCCCAGAGCTCTTGATGCTCAACATCATCCGGGAGATTATGTTGTTCGAAAGCTTCAACAGTTCTTGGGTTAAGTTCACGCTCTCTCTGGCCACCGATTTATCCACCAGACCCCGAATGAACTGGTGGGTCTCCCAGGTTCGAACCGGTTGGAACTGTCTAATGGTTCGAGCACCCAAGAGCTCAGTGGTGCTGAGCTTTTTGATGAATTTCCAGTAAGTGTCATAAGGGGCAAAGGCAAAGGTAGCGTTGTCGTAGGTAACGAGGTTGATGGCCATGTTCATTTTACGGGAAGAATAAGCGAGCTCGTTTGTCTTGAGCAGCTCTTTTGCGAGCTCTGGAGTGTTGGCCACAACGAATGAAGCATAGCCGAGTCTAAGGTGTATGAGAGGGCCATATTTTGCAGATAGGTCCCGGAAGGCTTGGTGAACCAGGGGACTAAGCAGGTGAAGATGGCCGATTATGGGTAAAGCTCGTGGGCTCGGAGGAAGCCTCAACCCGGGCTTTGATTTGTTGTTTCTCTTATAATGGAGAAGGAAGGCTGAAGCGACAAGAATGAAAGCTAACAAGAGGAGCTGAGACAACATCATGGGCTTCAAGAGAGAGAGTTGGAAATGGTTATGATTATGGATTGTGGGTTGGCTTCCTTGTGAACTGCAAGCGGCTTTATATATACATGCATTGGAGGGGAGAAGATGTGACAGATTGATTAATAAAATCATATAGTTGAATTTAATAGTAGAGAATTAGATGTATTTATTCTCAACTTGACCATTCCATTCATGTACTCTACAAAATGTTCCAGCGTTTCGACCAGAGATGATATGGTTGACCGTAGCAAGTCAAACAATTTGCCTTTGGAAAAATATTGCATATATTTTTGTTTTAATAATGAATTCACCATATTCCTTGAAAATATTAAAGTATTCAAAGAAAACTGGGGGTGCCCCCATTTTTGACTTGCCTTGAGATTTATGAGAATGCTTAATTATCGGTCTGATTACCATTTTATGTTCTTGTTCATAAAAAATAAAGTAAATCTAGGGAATTAGAAAGATAGGGATACATAATTTGCTAAATATTTTATGTATATTTTGATTATTTTTCATTTTGAATATGGACAGAATAAATGAGTTAACAACTGCACAGATCATATTGCATTTCGTTTCTCCCATCATAAATAGAATTTCAAAAAAAAATATATTCTAAAAGAAAAATCCTTTACATTGAAAACTTAGTTAGATAATTGAACTCAGACATGGAAATAGAAATTTAATCTCATAGAACAAAGCAAACTGCTCCAAGTAACCTCCTTTGCTTTTTACTCACATTCCCCATATGATTATATACTTATATACTTATATGCCAATAAGTTGGAGGCCAAAACACATTTTGTGACATATATTAATTAAGTAAATTTTATATGTTTATTTATAATTTATTTATTTTCAATACACCAATCAATTTAAACTTTTTTTAAGTTTATGACATAATTTATTGATATTATTATATATGCGTTTAAAGTTTTTGTTTTATTGGTTTGATAATTTTTTATATTAATTTTTAAATTTTTAATACCTAATCAAACATAAACATTTAAAAATATTTTTATTTATAGAAAATAAAATTACATGCATGACTAATAACTATTGAGTTCTCACAAGTCACAACTCGCAGTGCTCAGAAATCAAAATTGTCCTCTTTGTTTTTTTAAAAATAAAAAAATGTAAATATTTTAAATAACTATTTTATAAATTTAGCTTAACTAAACATTGTTATCCAAGTATCACCACTAATATACGTTTAATAATTTAAAAAGAATTATTATTTAGTATTTTAAAAAATAATTTTTTATTTTATGAATATATTTTTTTAAATTAATGAAAAATAAATATATAACTGTTGACTATTTAAATCAAATATAACTATTTAAAAAATTATTTATAAAAATAAAATTACGTGCATGACTAGTAATTGTTGAGTTCTCACAACTCGCAGTGCTCAGAAATCAGAATTGTCCTCTTTATGTTTTAAATATAAATAAATATGTAAATATATTAAATAATTTTTTATAAATTTATCCTAACTAAACTACGTTTAACTAAACATTGTTATCCAAATCTCACCACTAATATACTTTTAATAATTTAAAGAGAATTATTATTTAGTATTTTAAAAAATTAAAATTAAAATTAAAATTGTATTTCATGAATTTATTTTTTTAAATAAACGAAAAATATATATAATGCATTTAAATATATCTAAATAAAATTATCTCATTTGAGAATGACAAAATATTTTTGTTTTCTTTTGGATTATAAATTAGGTACTCTTAAAATTACTATACTATCGCGAATAAATTTACACCATTTGATATTTTTTTATTCTTTTAAGTAAAAAATATCACCCTGCACAATAGAATATTATGCTAGGAGGGTTATCTAGAATTTCTCCTCTCCCGGTCCAGGCCAGGCCTTCCCCTATTATATATTACATTTCCTATTCAGTCAACGGTTTGATGATTGATGGATTCTTTAGCAGAGTGAAGCCTTCCCAAGTCCCAGATCTCACCAACCCCTTCCCTCTTTCAATTTCCACGCGCGAAAGCAAAGCATGGAACCCGGGCGCGAGGTTGGTATTGAAAAAGTAGGCCAGATGAGATCACGACCAAGTATAAACAAAAGAGTGGCTGAGAATGTAGACTATCTCTACGTATGAGATAAATTACAGGATATTTT
>JASKGM010000005.1:13959967-14041722 GCA_034509205.1 Ceratonia siliqua
TAATATAGGCTTAATCTATTACTTCTTGATATATAAAATTAACAAAAAATATTTATATGCACATATTAAATAATTTTCTAATAAACTCTATGACCAAGTATAAACAAAAGAGTGGCTGAGAATGTAGACTATCTCTACGTATGAGATAAATTACAGGATATTTTTAATATAGGCTTAATCTATTACTTCTTGATATATAAAATTAACAAAAAATATTTATATGCACATATTAAATAATTTTTTAATAAACTCTATGACCAAGTATAAACAAAAGAGTGACTGAGAATGTAGACTCTCTACGTATGAGATAAATTACAGGATATTTTTAATATAGGCTTAATCTAATTACTTCTATATATAAAATTAACAAAAAAATATTTATATGCACATATTAAATAATTTTTTAATAAACTCTATGTTTGACCTGTATATATGAATGCTTCTAGCAAGATTTTTTTTTTGGGGCATACATATGGGTTTACTTAGATTAATTTGTTTTACAAAAAAAAAATAACTGTCTAAAACGACATATCTTAAATTTTTTTGTGATTAGTATAAAAATATTTTGGAGCCTTGAAGGATAATTCAAAGGTCTAAGATACTGCGCCGATAGCTAAGAATTGCCCTAATTCAAAACCAAACTCTATTATTTGTTAAACTGAATTTTTTACCTTATATAGATATTCTATATGTCTAAACTGTTAACATAAAATATATAGTAGAATTAGCAAAAGTGACTAAGAAACTAGCTAGAACCTGATGTTGGAGTCAAAGTATAAAGTTCTCTCTAGCTAACAAGGTCTTTGTTAACAAATTCATTGTATATATGTTCAAATACGTTAATCAATTGTCCTCATTGAGTGGTCACAACCAAAGTACTCTAACTTCTTTTAATTATATATATATATATATATATATATATATATATATATATAAAGAACAATGATTGCACCCTAAGTTATTTAGCAAGAAATCAAACTTCCAAAATATAAGTAAGATACAGAAGAACATAAAACATGAGTTTCTAACAAAGATTTTGAGTATTATTGTATATTTCGCAGTTTATTCTTATTGGTGTTTTTTATTTTGTGATTTACACTTTCTTTTTTTTCGTTGGCCAATGATTTACGCCTACTTTCATTTATCCAAGAGAAGGAATTTGTTGGTATTTAAATATTGGGATCAAAGGCATTGGCGGGACAACAAAGACCAATTCTATGAGACCTTGTTGCTGGAGGAATTTGGATCCAGTTGGATTGGCCATTTTTTAATGGTGGTCAATCATTTGAAAATAACAATGTTTAATTACATATAATTAAAAAAAATAAATTATATATAATTAAATCATAATTTTTTAAAAATAAATGAACAGTCACGGTCAAAAATAACAAATAATGAATGAAAAAAATAACTAAATCTATTTTAATGTATTTATACATAAAAAAATCAGATACCTAACTCATGAGAAGTATATGCCTTTTTTTTTCGGCCGTTGAGAAGTGTACATCGATGGATGATTATTTTCACGGGATGAAAAAAGGGGATCAATTGGGTTGAAGTAGTGGATCTTCTCCCACTTTCCCCGTTCAATTCGTATACCCACTGAGAATATTAAAAGTAATTAGAAAAATACGATACAACTCATTGTGGATAGAATATTATAATGTTCTCATACTAGTACTTCCTTATGGAAAGACTAAGCCTAAAGTCAAGTATTTTATTATCAAAAGCCGCTCGGCTCTAAGACCATATAGCTGGTTGCCACTTTAGGTATGACCAAATCATTAATAGGGTACTATTGTGACTTTTTCCTGGACCGGATCCTAGGTTCCATTCCAATCGTGACAATATAACGCTAATGCAATGGCCACGATTCAATTTTAATTTTTTTTACATGCATTACAGGACAGATTTTTTAAAAATTTCTTTGGTATGATAGTGTTTAGACAGCCTGATCTCTTGAACCTTACCTCGTATAGTTAGAAACTCATTTGCACGGAATCCTCACCTTTTTCCTTGGTCATGTGACGCTGTTATGACTTCTTATCTACATCAGGTGCTTCATCACCTTTCCATACCTTCCTCTTGGGAGTAGGCACCCATCATCTGTACGTTCAAGAATTGGATAAAAGTAGCAATTGGTACAGACAAGTCTCCTTTGACTTTGGCTTGTCCCCCTCGCATGCCCAGAATCATGATTCATGGCAAGGCAGATTCTGTACCAGACCCAATTGGCAAAACTTGAAAGTTGGGAACGCAACATCTATAGTGCCAAGATAAAAAATAACTATAGCGCCCACGAAATTCCCTTCACTGGGCTTTAGGAATCACTTGGGCCGTAAATATAATGGCTTTCCCAGTTGATTTTATTTCCAAGGTTGGCCAACCGCTTACAGAACGGGGTGTTTTCACTTCCAAGAGAATGAGATATGATATAGTTTTCAATGGGGGTAATGGTATTTGCACAACATTACTTCCACATTTTATTGTCATTGATTTTAAAGCATGAAACTTTTCAATTATAACTAAATATAAATTAATGTCTCTATCTAACTATCGCACTTAAAATTAATACATAATTGTAAAGATAGTACACATTATAACAATATAAGTTAATGTCTCTATTTAACTATTGTACTTAAAACTAATACATAATAGTAAAGATAGTACACTGGGTCCCATTTGAATAATTTTTTTGTTAAACTCATTAAATTACGTGTAGATTTGTGCATAATTAAAAAAACTTTAAAAATTAAAAAATTTGCATAAGTAATGACAACATTCTTATATACAATGGCCTAGATGTAGGAAAACTAATGACGATATTACTTTCTTGCATGAGTTATGTCTAAATTTTGGGTCAACATATTAACAGTCACAAAAGGTATAACTTGCAGCCATACCAGAAGCCTGAAAGAGAACATTAACATTAGACAGATCAATTTCCGGTGTGGTTAGACTCTTAACCGAAATAAAAGGACTACAATAAATGGGAGTAAAAGATGCAGAGAAGACTGAAGCTTCCTGTCGCTTCAGGGTTTCAAATGATCAAATTATGTTTAACATTGAATTTGATGATGTTTACCATTTTGCATTAAGAAACATAGGCCATTATTTTATAATTTAAAAAGGTTTACTACTTTTGTGAAAGATAAGAAATTATTTTTAAAGTAATATTTTTTATTCAAAGTCAGACCTATCTTTTCTCTGTCACATGTTTATACATTCACATTCCTTGTGCCATTCACTTTTACTCTGCTAAAAGAGAGTTTATTTGTGAGGCTCTTTGTTAGCATTTATTTATTCTTGAAAGCCTTAGGAAGTCTGTTAGGTTCTTGGTTGAAAAACCTAGGGTTTAAGGTTTGTAAAAACTTGGGATAGCTTTCCTTCTATGAAGGTTGGCAGAGGCTGGTATTGTCTTCCTTGTGTTTAAGTTTTTCTGGATGCTTGTGAGTAAAAAATCCAAAGGTAACTTGTGAGAGCTAAGGTTAATCTTTCGGTCATAAAAGACTGCTACCTGATCCTGTGTACGTTGGTGGTTAACCCTTCATATTAAAATTCTCAAGCTTTGCCTGATCACTTACTGCATTGCCTGATCATTTGCATAAATTGTTGTTTTGGTACTTGGTCCTTAAATTTGTTTTGAACTTGTTCACTTCAGTGTTTTGAAAAAGGATTTCATATACTTAAGTTTTGAAATTGGTTTTACGTTTGCATTAAAACCGTCAAGCTGAAGTTTACGCATGATCTTTTATCAAAAGATTAACTTGCTTAAAGAATTGCTTAAGTTTTCATCACCCAATTCAAACCCCCTTGGGTGCTATACACATATTTTCTAACACTTCCCATAAATGGAGAGTAGTGCAACCATAACCACCAGCTAGATGTAAAACGAAAACAGAAAGTAACCATAAAGCTAGAGAAACATTTACTGAGTATACCACACTAACAAGAAAGTTTCTGATAAAGGGACATACCATGGATGGATGTTTTAGTATTGAAAAATTGCAGATATTGCTTTCGAAATCACGAGAAAGCAAAAGTCGTACATGTGGGACACTCTTCCAACTCTCTCCGAGTGCTGGTTTGGAAGTACCGCAGTCCCCACCCACCACGTGATTCGTCACCTTCAACATTTGTTCCACTTTAAGTATTATTTAAAGGATGTATGGATAGATGCCAGCTATATCATTACAAATTAAAGCTAAAGTTTAAAAATTTTCTAAAAGATAAAAATAAGAGCCATTCAACCGATGGCTGCCTTCTATTATGGTCCCTCCTCTTTGTTTCCTACTGTCGGCCTAACTTATTCTACAAAATGGTAGCACTTTCTAAAATATATTCTAGAGAAAAACTTCAAAGGAAAGTATTTATTATCATGAAATTCCTGGCATTTGCTACAAAACTCAGGGAATTTAACAACTAAGTCGGACATATTTGGGCCCAACAAGGAAGCTCAATGGTTAACAATTATTCAACAGCAAATGATAGAACATGGGCTGCCACAAAAAATGTAAGTGGTTGTCGAGAGAAGCCAACAACATATGATAGATAATCTGACAACAAATAATACTGCTTGGTGACTTAAAAGGAAGTTGGTTATTGGAATAAGACGAACAGTAACTATTCAAGCTTGGGCATGTTCCAAAAGTGGCTCCGTCTCTGAAAAGATGAAGTCATTTGCAGTAACCCATTACACCAAATATCAAAATGCAACAAACAATTGTACAAAACTTACTTTTTCTAACAGAGATTAAGTCATACCATGACCAACAAGGCAACAACTTACATAAATAATGAAGGGGCTACAAGAATGAGGTACAACAGAAAAGCATAAGGTTCAGCAATATGCTTTCTATGTTTTTATTTAAAAAGGGGGTCCATTTCCATGATCACGAAGTCCCAAAACGGGAATAATATCTTTTCCTTGGATAAAAATAGAGGCCGAAACTTTTATCAAATAATCACATTTAGTCACCCCCCCCCCCTCCCAAAAATCAAAATAATAATAAAAAGAAGAACCCAAATACGTAAATAATTGATTGAGTTGAAAGATATGCTCCAAGAAAGAACCATTAGTAGCTACAATTTATTTTCTGGATGAAATTTACCCATTTGATAACAAATTAAGATTTTGGTTGCTTTACTTATAAGTTTTTCTAATGGAATTTACTTGAAAGTTATAACTACTGAAACGATTATCACCTGGTGTGAATGAAAGACGAAAGAAGCAAACTTACCAACACAGCAAGATTATGCTCATGTGCTAATTTCTTTAGTAAAAACCCAGCAGATATCATCAAAGCATGCCCTGAAACCACCCACAAAATGTAAACCTACAAGTTTCATAGAATATATATATATATATATATATATATATATATATAGACATGTGGTTGAACTATATAAAATAGAATGAAGCAGTTGAACTGACACATGGACACCAAGTAATAGGATCAACTCAATATGGTTTAGAGTTTGGTCTTCCCTAGTGCATAATAACATGAGCTAGGTCTTTCGAATTGCTTTGCTGGCAAATGACATGTAAATTACAAGATGCATGCCGCTCACTTCTTACATCCTCGTTAACACGTAGAGGGACAAGAAACTATCAATTAACATGCGAAATTGAAAGTTCACATTTCTTTTACAACAGATTATTAAGAAAACTAATAAAGTGGAGAAAAGGGATATAATTATTACTAGCATACCAAGAAATTTAGCATGCAAATATGTACCATACCCTGAGGACCACTGCCCCCAAGGATGGGGGTAATCAGTGAAGAAATTGAATCAATGATAAGCAAGCGAACTTGACGATCTGATTTGAGCATCTGCGCAAGTATACAGTAGTCACTTAATTGATAGAAAGAAATATGAAAGCAACTAAAATAAACCAGGCACAAAACTTCATGTCAATGAGAACCTCAAATCTCAAATTAATCTCCAGCTGATGCAGCACATCAAACATTTGAAAGATGTCAAACACTGAGTAGCAAATTATACTGTCCAATACCTTTTGAAGATGTCTGTGATCAGCCTACAATTGAAAGAAATGAAAGAAACGGATAAAGAAAACCAGCTTCTAAGGCCAGTTAACAAACAAGCAAGAGAAACAATGTACAGAAAGGTTGGTACTACGGTAACCTGATCATTAAATACAGGACCAGATAAATGACCAACAAAATGTGCAATGCGCTGAGGCGAAAAGGAGTTTCCTGTATCTAAGTATACAACAGAACTCATATTCTTCTTTGCAAAAGTTGAGGCAGACTGTAGGCAAGCCTGAAATCAAATATCAAATCATTTGTATTTGAACAGTTATGAAGAGATGTGATAAAGTAGCATCAAGTGCAGGGAAATGTAAGAGAAGGCCATAGCATATGATTTTTATTGTATAACAAGTACGTTCATAGTTCTTACCTGTGTTTTACCAGATGAAGATGGCCCAACAAGTTCAGTCAATTGTCCTTCACGTAACCCACCTCCCAGCAATGCATCAATCCTGAATTACATAGGCTCAAACACTGAGTAATCTTGATTTGCATAGTCCTCATTTCAACCCAACATCCCCCCCTCAATATAAAACAATAACAACAGTTGCTTGAACTCAATATATGAGCAAGAAAAGTTCTTAATATCATAGAGGTGTTAGGTGTAAGAAAGGCGTGCATAAAGAAATGCGATAATGCTTTTAACCACAAAATTTAAAAATGCTACACTACATGTAGCATAAACTATACTCGCAAGTAATACGTCAATGTTGCGCTAAAAATACCCTTCACATCCAGTGGATAATACATGTTTATTCCGTTTAGCATCTTCCAACAGCTCCAGACCGTTCAACAATGGTTGATGCAAAGCATCTATGATAGAGAGGAGTTGATTGATTCCCTACAAAACCAAATTACAACAGCTTGAAACCTTTATGCATATTAGAAGCAGACATATTAAATAATAACAATAGTTTAGCCAAATAAAAAAACAAAAAAGAGAGCGTAGCTAACCTGTTTCAGTCTCTGCGAAGTGGCCTGCTTATCCGCAAAAGCAATCAATACATCAAGATCATGCAGGAGGAAATCTTCGACTAAGAATATGGAAACATGGAAAGGATGCATTTCAAATAAATTAACAAAGCATTGCACAATGGAAACGAGTGATGGCGATGAATAAAAACTACAATAAGATATTCAAGTTCTTAATAGTCGTCACTAACTGGAACTCCACAGAGTGTGTAAGTAATACAGCCATATATTCGGGCATCGAAGAAGGAAGGAGAGGAAAGGTACCTGAGAAAATGCCATGGGAAGCACAAAAGTTTTGGAAGCTAGAATCAATGAGTGGATGCTCTGGCTGCAGAGATTTCAACGGCGCCATTTTCGCTTCTCTCGAAGCGAAAGGTGAAGCTATTCTGTATCTGTCCCCACGAATCTCCCTCCGCAGCTCCGATCGCGTTTCCTTCTCTCTATTCTCTTTTTTTCTGGGGCATGTGCGAACCAAAACAGTCCACCAAGCCATGTACAGTGTTGCGACACCTCCGCGACATTGGTCACGTGTCGTTTTTAACCAAAAAACTGAAAAAAATTACGTTTTAACCAAAAGATTGAAAAAAATACTACGTGCAGAGACAATTATACACGTACATCATACGGATATTTAAAGTAAGGCAGGCTATGTACTGTGTGTCTGTATTATCAGCTCGTCTTTCTAACCCCCTCCATTCGAATTTGAATATCGGAGGGCACTACCTTGTAAGATTACTATTTATTCTTTACCTTTCATTTTTTTTAATATCAATTAATTATTTTTATATTATATTCTTTAAAAAAATTTAAACATTTTTATACTACTCATTTATAATTTTTTTTACTATTCATTCTTAAGTAAAATTTTTTAAAACTTTAAAAATATATATAACATACAAAATAATTTATTGTTAAAAAATTAAAAAAAAAGTAAGAGGTAAGAAATGAATAATGATCCTACTGTATACTATTGTGAGCAATAATAAATGATAAGATAGACTTTTCTTTGAATCTTATCTAATTATACGGACTTTAATTAAATAAATTATGTGTTGAATGGAAGATCACAAACTTTTAAATTTATTTTTTAAAAAGGTGTTTTAAAATTAATTTTAAAAAAATAATAAATTTTAATTGTCTAATGTATATTAAATAATCATAATATAATTAAAGTCCGTACAATTTGATAAAGTATACGGAATTCAAGGTGGTGTTTGGAAGTGTTTTTAAAAATTATTTTTTTGTTCTGCAAGAATAAAAAAATTCGTTTAGGTAACTGTTTTCATCAGTTATTTTTAAAAACTATTTTTCGAAAACAGTAACTAGAAAACAAAAAAACAAAAACAATTTTTTGTGTTTTGACTTGTTTTTATCATCTGTTTTTTAAAAAATATAAAAAAATACTGATGAAAAATATTTTTATCCAATCAAGCTTTTTATTTTTTTATTCTATAAAACTATTTTTTAGAATTATTTTCAAAAACTATTTTTAAAAATAATAAAACAAAAACCGTTCCAAACAACCCCAAACTACCTTCATTCTATTTCCTAGTTCTTAGCTTACCCAAATAAAGTTGTTAGTAATTCAAATTTTAATTTTTTTCATTCCTAGTCCACACTCAATTTAATTTTTATACTTATGGCCTTTATCCAATTTAACGACAGAAATTAAATCCACATAATTTTCTCTTATGAGTATAAGAATGATAACGGAAATTAATCAAACTGCAAAAAATATTCTCTTTTTAACCAAGGTAACTATTCTTTCCAAGTCCACGGCGGGGTATTCCGTGCAGAGTAACTAGAAAAATCAGATGGGACTGGTTATAATCAAATTAAGTCACTTGTAATAATTTTGAAAATTATGAAAATATTTAATTGGGTAAAGAATAATTTTCATAGTTCCTACATGTAAGATTTGGTTCTTTGATCGCATATTTCCCTGTTTTTCTCTGTCATTGTTCTTTAGTTTGAGAGGTACTTATTGAGATGAAATGGCTACATCATTGTAAAGTCACAGTATTACAGGGCACTAAATAGGATTCTAATAAGAATTAAAGTATATTTTAATACCCTTTTCAAGTGTAACTAAGTGGCCTACTATAAAAAATATACTAGTGTCATGAATATAGATCTCAACCTTTTCGATTGAGATTTTTTTAATTAAAAAAAGTTTTATTCTTTAAAAAATGTAATTAAATCAGATCCATTCAAGAATATTGAAATGGCTCATATTTTAAAAAATAAATAAATAATTATAATAAAAAATGTTAGGATCCAGGTCTTGATGCCACGCGATAATGAATTGACAATAAGTTAAGTAGAAAGTGTTTTTTTTAAACAAATGAGGCTCAAAAATAGAGAATAGTTAAAGCCACTGGCGATAGATCCGAATCTAATTCTTTTTCAAATACTTTTTAATCATGATTATTTAAAATGGATGGTTACCATTTATGTATGTATTTTAATCATAATTATCTAAAAATTAATGGATGATAACTATAGGTCAAAAATAAACAAAGAAAAAGATTACATCTATTTCCATTTTGAAGAATTATATCAAGCCAAAAGTTAGGAACATCAATATGGTAAAAAAGTAACTCCATTAAAAAGCTTAAGCATAGTTCAAACGTCTTCAACTTGGAAAGATGATAAAGCGGCGAATTTCTACAGCGCCCCTCAAACCTAGTTAAAACATCTACATACTTCAACAGGATAAAGAGGAGAGTTACTACAGCACGCCAAGCTTTTATTTTGTTTTTGGGGTCGGGGTGAATCCTTAAAAGCGAAAAGATTCTATTTCTTATCTACTTTGGCGGAGGGAAGAAAATGGCATCAGCAGTCCTCTTTGAACGGAAGGTTTGTTCAACTCCTGAATCCACATTGAAAGCAGCCTGCAGAACTGTGGGAGATAAAGCCTTCCACACTGAAGAACTTCCAGCCAAGTGGGTAAATACAGGACTGCCGAACAAGAATTATAGTCAGAATCATAGAACATAGTTAGACTTTATAACCGTGATAAACAGGCGAAAAATTATGAGCCAATAAAACGACAAAATTTTGGATTATTTTTGGGTAGATTGTTTACTATGTAATCATGGACTCAAGATACAAAGAAGTGAAATTTAATAATGAAAAATCTCAATTCTTATATAGTAGATGTGGACACTACCTAAATAATAAAATCAATGAGAGATCTGGTAAGTAAGACCAACATACATATTGTGCCAATCACTAATATTGATTACAAGCACAAGAGTCGTCTATATGTTAATAAAAGAGAAATATAAATCTATCTCTCGGTGAATTATTCCAGGCAGAAGAAGAAACAGGAAAGCTGTTATGTTTGGTTTCCTAATCACCAAAATAGACATAAATGGTGGCCATGAAAATTTAGCTAAGCAGCAAACAGAACATTAAACAGTAGATTACTTCTTTAATCAGATGTATAACAATTATAAATAGCAGTGGTAGTAAAATGGTCTAAGAAGTAAGAAAGACTTACTTAGGGGTGGTGATGATTGAGAACCACTCCATTCCCTCAGGATCAGCAATCTTTGAGACTACAAAAAACCTTGGTACAATGAACAGATTACCAGCTTTTATAGTTGTCTCCAAAACCCTACGGCCATCAACACCAACAACCTGAACTCGGCCACTACCCCTTACAATATAAGTAACCTGTAAGGCAGAGTCGCAAGAAAATCCTGGAGAGCACATTGCACTTCCATCCAACCTAACAAGGTCTGCTCCAAGTCCAACCTCGCCAACCAATGGAAGATTCTTGGTATTCAAGACTACTACCCTTCCACCATTCTTAATGTCAACATCCAATGGAGCCTCTTCACAGTTCAATGCCATACCCTTTCGATGTTCCTGCTTTGGCTCGGGAAGGCTAATTTTTCCTTCAAGCTTCACAATGCCTTTGCCTAATTGATTTCCAACTAGGGTCTTAACATCCTTCTCTTGCAAGTCCCAAGCTCTGCCCACAAACTCAGTAGAAAAACCGGTGAAGATTCCATTAGAACCAGTCAGGTAAAAGTCAGTAAATTCACCAGCCTTGTGAGCTCTTGAAGTGTCACCCAGGAAAAGAACGACCAACTCAGTATCCTCCTTATTGTACCACCATGTCACAACACCAAAAGGGAGTGCTAGTGCATCACCCTTCTTAATTGCAACAACCTTCTCTTCTGATTCAGGGAGTATGACTCCAGCAACTCCATTTCCTGGATAAAAATTTCAGGAAGACATGGTCACAATTAAGGAATATACAATTTCTTAAGGGGGTAAGATAGAATATAATATTAAAGAATACGGTATCATTATAATAATTGTAGTCACATCAACAGCTGGAAATACAAATATTGATGCTAAATGTGTTAGAGAAGAATTAAGGGCATCATATTATATCAACTAACGTTCGTTAATTACAGTCTCCGGTCAGGCTAATGTCACGAAACCAAAAAACAAATAGAACCAATAATTTATAGGACCACAATACGCGTACACTATAAAGTATCAACTAATTTATCAATATCTGCTCATAAACTATATCACCCCAGATCGTCTACGATGGCTTTCTAGCTCTCGAGCTCGCCATCATTAACACTTGGAATAAACCATAAGGGTAAAGACCCAATTCATCTGAGTCTGAATCTCAGTATACCAGACCATTTACGTTTAAATCTCCAATGATCCGGAAATATCGAGAAAAACAGCTCCCATATGTTGAGAATCAAATATCATAAAAACTGAATTTTGACGAATAATGAAATGAAGGAATGAAGGCTCATCACACCAAAGAAAAAGACAGTTTCTGTCGTAGAAATCACGAAAGGCAAATACCCATATCAAGAGAGGAGTAGAGGAATCAGTTAAAGTTACAAAGGAATAACATCTACCTTGGAGAACGTATGCAACCTTGGAAGAGTCAGAGTAGCGAGGAAGCGCAAAACCATTCTTCTCAAGGGCGAGCTTGGCGGCACCAATGTTGCCCTGGCATAACATGGGAAGCTCAGATGGGGACCAGGCATAGTAAGACCCACCATTGCCTCCGTACACCTTCTTGGGCAACTGGGGAGAAAGATCAATCTCCATCTTTTGCTTTCCCTTTCTTCTCGATCACCGCAACCCAAACGCTAACAGAGAAAAAGCAAGGGTCACACCCTTTTCTATCACACCGCACTGCGTGAAACCACCGCGAACGCGGTGTAGATTTATACACGGTCGAGATAGGATTAGCAGAATCCCACAGTAACCGTAACAACAAGGTTTTGATGAGTTTTATTGTGGAGTAGCGATCCACTGCTTCTAACCCAACGGAAAATAAAGCGGGTGCGTCTTGGGAAATTCTTTTTTTATATGTATATATATATATAAAGATAAACATACATTTAAATCTAAATTAGAATCAGGACATGGAGATGTTACATTTAAATTTAAATTAGATAATGTGTTAAATTTATATGTGGAGATGGCAAGCGGCTGCATGATTGTTTTTCTCTTTTATTTGGCTAAAAAATAGCAATGTAATTGATGGATTGAACTGTGGGGTGACTAAAATGGCGACTCTGCAATTGCAATCCCTTTTTTGTGGGTGGGTTGAGATTCTATACCTTCTAAGGATGACCCGTTATGAATGATTTAGGTAAAAAAAGATTACTCTTTAAAGCGAATATTGTAAAGGATTATGTCCCGTATCACCGAATAATGGATGGCCTAGAAGCTTGAGCTAGCCAGACATGGTAGAAAATAGCCGTAATATCTCGTCAGGGTTATTTTATAATTCGGTGTTTGTGATATATTTGGATGTATCGGTTATTTTATTTTTTTATTCTTCTTAATCAAAATAATTTAAGAAAAAATTTAAAATAATAAAATAATACAATACTAAAAAAGCAGCAAATTTTAAAAAAGAGTAAAAAATTAAAAAAATACAAATAAACTTTAAAAATATAAATATAAATAATAAATATAAATATAAAAAAAGTAAATAAAAAGGTATTCAAATATATTATTAGATATATTAATATATCTAAATATAATTTAAAAAATATTTTATAATTTATAATGAATGTATATAATTTATTATTTTGTCACATCAACACATTTATTCTTTTTCTCTAATTAATACTCCGTTGAAACAAAAGGATCAGCATCATTCAAGCCTTCTGTATTCAACCCAACTTATTATTATGGGTGTCATTGGATGAGTTTGCCTTTTTTTAATATATATTTTAAATAAAAGTGTTAATTTAAAAAAATATTTGATATTTAAATGTAATTATATAAAAATAATTTTTTTAAAAAAATAAATTTATTGTATTTAGATATAAAAATATAAAAATAATTTTATATAAATAAAATTATTAAAAAATATTTTATCATAAATTTTAAAAATTAATCTTTTATTGACAATTAAATTAAATTATAAAATATTGTATTAAATATAAATTTTATTATAATTTTATTAATATAAAAAAATAAAAAAATTATACATACATGGATATGAATAAAAATTAATGAATAGATCTATATTTCTTTCTCTTTGTTCTACTAAAAATTACTTTTTTATAAAAATATAAAAAATTATAGTCTGTTTGTTTTAATTTTTAAAAATATTTTTTTTATTTTGCGAGAACAAAAAAATTTATTCGCAGGACTATTTTCATTAGTTATTTTTAAAAATTATTTTCAAAAACAATAACTAAAAAATAAAAAAAAAATTTTTTTTATGTTTTAACTTATTTTTTTTATTTATTTTTTAAAAAAATATAAAAAATAAATGATAAAATTTTTTTTACTTAAATAAGTTTTTTATTTTTTTATTTTATAAAATTATTTTAAAAAATTATTTTTAAAAATAATAAAATAAAAATCGTTCTAAACCGTCATTAACTTTTAAAATTACCTATTCTCAACTTTTTTATGAAAAAATACTTTTGAATAAAAATACTTGCCAATCACCATTAAAGTATAAAAGCACTTTTTTCAAAATAAAACAACTTTTTTTGGCCGAAAAGCATTTGCGGCCCTAAGTGAAGGAAGCAAAGAGATAAATTTTGATAAATCTAATCTATATTTTTTATAATTAAATTAATTATAAAAAAATAAATTTGTTAAAATTTATATTTAATATACTACAGTTCAATTAGGAGTGTGTTTCAAGTTATCATATATATATATATATATATAATATAACTATATTTTTTCAAATTTTGATATTATTTATTTTATAAATGCATCATTTATATGTATTTTATTTATTTATAAATTTTTTAATTTTATTCTTAAATATATTTATAATTAATTTGATTTATATGTCTTTAAATTTGATTTATTTATTAATTTCTCACTAAATTAATTAAAGCTGGATAAACTTACACGTGGCAGCATTTTGTGATGTATCATCTCCACTCTTCGCGACGCTGGGAGACACCTCAACTACCCAAACAATAATGCAATGCAATGACGACACATCGCATTATAAAGGCGCGCCAGGGGAGGCATTAAAATAATATTTATATATTATTTTTTATATTTATTATTATTTATCATATATCATTATTTATTATTATTAAATTTATAATATATTAATAATTAAAAATAAATTATAAATATTATTACTCATAATTTTATCTACCACTTAAAATTTTCATTACTCATATTTTTATTTTTTTAAATAATATGATTTCTTAATAGATATAATTTTAGGTATATATTTTAGTATTAAATTCTTCCATTTAATTGGAAGTTATTATTTTAAATATTTTTCAAGACATATTTTTAATTCTTTAATTTTTCATATTATATTTATGAGGACTTTTAGTATATTGATATTTTATTATTTATATGTTATGATATTTTACATACTATAATATATTAAATATATGATACAGGATTTGTATAATTTTTAATGATATAAAATAATATATAAATTTACGTAATTTCATTTTGTGGATTAAATGTCTTATTAAACATTTACTCTTTACACTCAATTAATTTTTAAGCATATTTGATAATACATTTATTCTCTTATTTATAATATATTTAAAAAGTATTTTATAAAAAAAATATAGAGTCTTTTTTTAAATCATCTCATTCATTGCACAAAAATGGATCAAATTATAACTTGAGGTCAAGATGTTGATAGGGAATAACCTACTCAAATAATTTGTTATGTATCTTCAAATTGTTGGTTGGAAAGTGATTAACTTGCATCCAGTCATTTTTTTATTAATCATTTTAAAATAATAAAATATTTTCCTTAATTCTTTAAGTCTGGTGTCTAAACAAATTTTCAAACACCATCAATCAATTTACGATGTTTGATGGTGCTTGAAATTATGTATATGCATTATTGGGATGCAAATGCAATTAAGCCTAGTTTGATTAAAGTCGACATTGAGTTTAAACTTAAAATGTTTAAATTATATGAGTTATATGTTAGTCATTAAATAACTATTTAAATTTCATCTTCTATAAGATTTTATTTAGATTTTGAATTCGGCCCATTAGAATTAACAAAAATTAAAGTTGAACTTACTCCATAATGAATTGTTTTTTTTAATGGATGCTCCCTAATCAATTCTAAATTGCATAATTTGTTCCAATTTATGATTTTGTCTTTAACAAATCAAAAGTGTGAGACTTTTTAAATTACATATACATTTTAATAAAATTTATTTTTAATTTAAAATACACTTTCCCTTAAAAAATATAAAATACATTTTTCATACAAAATTAGAATTACACAAAATTAATGGAAATTGTAAATTATGCTCTTAATTATTATTTGTATTCAAATTATTTAATGTAAAACTATTCAATATTAAAATATTTTTATGGATTATTTATTGATAAAATATAAAAAAATTAAGAAAAAAATTATTATTTGATATTTTATGAGACATTACATTTTTATATTGTGTTCCATAAATATTAAAATATTAATTGGTGTTAAGTATTATTATTTGTGTCGTTTATAAAAAATAAAATTTTAATTATAAAATGATTATAAATATTTTTATAATAAAATAATAGTATTTTATACAAAAATAATAATTATTGGCACAAATGATCTCTTGAAGATCTTGATAATAAGTTTCTTAAAAATGTATGGAAAAGCCTAATTTTCTTAGATCTTGTTGAACTTTTTTTATTTTTATCCGTCAATTCACCTTTGGAACCTTCGAGCCCCTTACCTGGCTTCACATCTAACCACAGTCAGCGTCCATCTGAGCAGTGAGCATCGGTTGTTTACTTACGCTCACCTCTTGTCGCTCTAACTCATCTCCGGATTCTATTTCCGCACCTCCCATCGGCAGCTACACTTCCTTTCCGCTCAAACTTAAACTGATTTCATCCTTCGCAGTTCGAGTTCTCCCTCACACCGCAACCCATCTTCCGTGGCCGTCACTCGTCGCTGCTGTCACCATCGACCACGAATCTTCCACCTCGGGCTTCCTCCAGGTTCTCTCGCTCCCTATGTCTCTCTACTGTATTAAGGACTAAGTAGGCAATTTTCTCTTTGCTTGTGGAATATTTTAGTAACTTATTATGGCTTGGTTAGTTCGGATTTAGTTTCCCTCTTCTTTATAGGTAGCCATTAGCATAATAACAAGACAATTTCTTGCTGATTTTGGCCAAAATGTATTTGATTAACAGAGTGTTAGTGTGAGTAGTAGTAGAGTTCGTGGCTGAAGCTATAAGAGGTGTAGATGAAAGAATCAGGAATTTAAGGGCAACAAGTACTCGATATCTTTGAAGGGGAGTTCTTATTGGAGTTCTTAGTTATTTAATAGTTCGTTTGGATGAATGAAACGAAATGAAAATGACAGGATTCACAGCAGTCATTAAGGGGTGGAGTAGAATGGAAATATTCTCAATATCATTTCTTTGTTTGGACGAGGAAAGAAATTCACACTTCACATATGTATGCTTGGGAACACAATGTAATGGAAACAAAATAAAAGAACCTTTATAGGACTAAACTATTTTAACTATTTATTTTAATTTTTTAATTTTTAGTGGATAAAATTCGAAGTTCATAACATGCCATGAATTTTTTATTTACTTTCCTCCACTTTCTGCCCAATTTTTTAGGAACAAAAAAAGGAAGAATGCTTCCATAGGGAACTCCTAATTTCCTTGGCTTTTTATCCCTTCCATTACTATAATTCTTCTAAACAAGGGATTGGATGACGGTTCCGTCCACTATTTTCCTTTCCCTTCCCTTTCATCCATACATCCAAACACGCTGCCTATTAGAGTATGAGTTGTCAATTTCTAATGAAGACTCAAATCTCATAATTTGAAGGAAATATAACAAAGATTACATGTTGAATGCAATTTTGAAGCATAATAGATTAAGAAGAGGAGAAACTGTAGGGAGGAAGCGAAGATGTCTAAACTAGCGAGTAAGCAAATATTTTCTTTCAGAGAAGTAGTCAAAACTTTGAAGGTGACAAGTAGACATAAAAAGTTTGAAGACATTATTTTCTGATGCTTGCTAGGTAAGTAAATTTCATGCTCAACAACTTTGTAGAGTGAAGTTCAATTTCTATAGTCAGGATTACATGTAGCATATAACTACATATCCAGATAGGAACTTAAGACTTCATTCTCGACTGGACAAGGTACAGCAATCAAAAGGACAAATGCTTGTATTTTGTACAATAAACTTTTGCCTTTGAAATACTAGCTGGCTCTTGGTGCAGTTGTCTGCTATCCATCTACAGCCCTTCATAGTGGCTTTGACATAACTGGCTGTTTCTCATTTCAAAGTGCAAATTAGCCATTATTTTATGCTCACACATCATGCATATTGATTACTTGTGCTATCTCACATTCTCACATATTTCTTATGCATTTTGCTAGTGTATGCTTCTTCTGCCTTCATATCAATTCTCAAGAATGAGGCATGCTAAGGAAGAATCATCAAGTAGTGCCACACAAGTGAGTACTTGCCACTTAAAATATAACTTGGATTCATGAGTCTCTCTCTCTTTCCGTATGCCCCCTTCTTAGAGGCAGGAACATGAATAAGTTCTGTTTATGTGCTTGACAGGCGATTGACTTGATATCAGCAGTGAAGGAGTTACATGGGCTTAGCTCTGCAGAGCTTCATAGATTATTGAGAGACTCTGAAAATTTTAGTGTTCACTACCTTACTGAAAAAGGATCACTGATAAAGGTTGTCTCATGCTCAACATCATTGTGCTAATTTATCTCTTGTTTTATTGAATTACTGTATCTAATTGTGTTTGTCTACAGGTTGATATGGATAAGCTTGCAGGATCTCTTCCATTGCACCTTACTGCAGTGCTAATCTCATCCAATAGAGATGAAAACATGTTCAAATACTTGTTATGTGGTATTCGTCTCCTGCATTCCTTGTGTGATTTAGCCCCTCGGCACTCTAAACTAGAGCAGGTTAATATTAATAATGCCTGTTAATATGTATCTTATTCTTCTCTCTCTCTTTCTCTGTACTTTTTTTTCTTGTGTCGTAAGGACATGTATCAAAATGTTGAAGAACTAATATTATTGAAATTTCTCAATCGTTTGAAACAATATTTATGGTGTATTGAATAATTGTTTGATAACCAGCGAAGGACTCTGGGTGATTGAAATATCATTAGAGATAAATCAGGGTGTGCATTCAATGGTAACTTTGGTGATACTCTGTTTATATTCTAGAAATTGAGTAGTGAGGGAGGTAATATAGAGCCAATCCCTTTATGGAGGGAGTCATAATATCTGACATCATTCAGGATCTTTGCTGTTACTGGTATACATGTCATATATTGAAAAGGGCACGTATATAAGCATAATAGAGATTTTTAAAAGTTATAGCTGTTCTCCTATGGATTTTACTTATTGACAGAAAAATGACCTGTTGTGGTAAATTATAGGGAGAATTACCTTGCCGGATAGCCTGGTAAAATTATTTCCACTCTAGAACCATCAGCCACTCTTTTGGTTAATGTTCCTAAGTTGGAAATTTTTTCACTAAGAGTTCCAGCTTGGGAATTCTCCCATTATTTATTTATTTTGCAAGTTTGAAGATTATAGATTTATAGTAGCATTTTAGTAGTAGAATCTGATTTCTCTGATTTTTGTCTTTGGAATATGATTACAGATTATGCTAGATGATGTGAAAGTATTGGAACAGTTGATTGACTTGGTTTTCTACATGCTAATTATTCTTGGTGGTTACAGACAGGTTTTCCTTAGTACTGGTCTTTGCAGTCCTATCTCCTATACTGTTTAACTGTATTGAGATTAGCAATCTCATGTTGCAGGAAGGCTCTGCTTTTAGTCTTATATACCTTGTGCATTCGGCTCTTGTAGCATGCAATTTATATCTATTAACGGGCTTTATATCGACACAATGGCAAGATCTTGTACATGTATTGCTTGCACACCCCAAGGTATAAGTTTACCTTTGCTGTATGTTCTAGTTTCTGGGTTCAATAACAGTATTCTTTTTTAGTGGCCATTTGTCATAGCTGGTAAAAAAAGATTTTATAAAGGCAAGGCTATTTAAAAGCCTTTTTTTTTTCTTAACTCTCAAATATGTAAAACTTGAAATTTAGATTATTTTTGAAACACTTTAAAAAGGAATTAATGGTGTAAAAAACTGCTTTTTTCACCTTAAAAAGACATTATGTCAATTTAAGTAACTTTTCTTTCAATCAATTTATATTCTAATAACACATCTATGCTGTGGCTTATCATGAAACATTGAAACTTTATGTGACAGGTTGACATATTTATGGATGCGGCTTTTGGATCAGTTCGCATGGTTGTTAGGTGTCTTGAGATTACACTTTCAGCTTACCATAAAGATTTTTCCATGGAATTAAATCTGACAGCCGAACGAGTAGTTTATTACCTCTGCCAGCAGTGTGAGGCCTCTCTCCAGTTTGTTCAGTCACTATGCCAACAGAAATTGTTTAAGGAGCGCCTGCTGAAGAATAAGGTTTTTAAAACTAGACTTGGCTTTATAAAATTGGTGCAACTCATCAACTGTTGCTTCTATGTGTCCCTAGTTTTGTTTGAGGGAATTCTTCTAAATTTAGCTTAGAGATGAGGACTATGTGATTTTATAGAACATGGAGTATCCTTAGGACTTTGGCTGGATCTTACTATCTATTTCATAAAAGCTGTCTACGTTGCTTATTGAAAATCAATATAATAGAAGTCCAGTTTCACCCTTTGTTTCTTTGTTAATCTCAATATAAAGCATTAATATTCAACAGCTCCATAAAGGATTAGACCTGATCATTGGGCGGGGTTCAAGCTTTATTTTACATAGAAATTTGTTGGGCTTTGTGTTCGGACCCTTTGAAAATTGGCAAAAGTCAGGCTCGCGGCCCAGCTGACCCATGATCGAGTCGAAAAGGAATCACACCAAATTCCTTTAAAATCAAAGTGACCTATATACTAAATAAAATTGTCTCAAGAAAGAAACTCATCCCGTTTGTATCCATATTCAATGTTTCTCTCACCCTAAATGGACTGCACCACATGAAATGGAGCAGCATCCCAGTTTTGGTGCTCTTACGACTGTCAGATCTTCTTCTCCACCATCTAGGCAGCTCTACCTTTCTCTGGCATCACAACTGAAATCTTTTTAAAGTGGAGATAGATGCCTAACCATGCAAGTTCTTTGTTTGATGGTTGCACCCTTTGACACCTCTTGATAATATTAGCATCGCTTTCCACAAAGAAACAGAAAATGCAGGTTCCCTTGCCCTCTAAATGTGCTTTTATAGGGTTATTAACCGAACCGACTTGAATCTTGTTGAATAGATTTTAGGTCATATTTCCCATCTTTGTTAAACCTTACACATCTATTTGCCTGGTCTTAATTAAACAGGGTAGACATGGAGGATCCCATTGAATCTAACTCCCATCTTAGCAAGGTCAATATTGAGGATTCTGGCTAAATGTTTCTCTTAAAAAATATCGAATACTCTGCAGCAGTAGCATCCTCATGTTTATCTGAGAAAGATATCCACAAGAACTTCTTTTATACCTATAATAATTATGTCAAAAAAGTATACTGTACTTTCAACTGGAGCCTGAACACTTCTAAGTTTGAGAACCTATCTCTATTGCAGCCATTTCTTATACTTATACAGAATCCCACTTTCCATAAAATATTTTACATTCATCTGCTTAATTCTTCCCCATATTGTTTTTGGTACCCTGTTTCAAACCTGACCAATCTCTTAACTGCAAGCTACTGTGGTGCACCAGTAAGGATGGATAATTAGGGTGAGGTGTGGGTGGTTATGTTGCCAAGGGCTTCATTTGACAAACTGGTTACTTTCAACATAGCCACTACAATGTCATTGTGTTGATTTGGTTAATTGATGAGACAAATTATGCTTTATATGGACATATATGAACTGCATATTTGTTTTTTTTTATTTAATTGCAGGAACTATGTGGAAAAGGAAGCATTCTTTTTCTGGCTCAATCCATCTTGAAGCTAAACATTGAACCATCTTTTCCAACTAGGATTCTGGCTGCTATACATAGGCTAAAAGCTAAAATACTATCTATAGTGAGTCCGATGGCAAAATCTGCTATAAGTTCCTGGTTTTTAATTTAATCTATTGTATAAATTGTACATATTATTACTGTCACCATTCCCTTTCTGCAGCTGCTGATTTTGTGTGAAGCAGAAAGCATTTCTTATCTAGATGAAGTTGCCAGGTCATCACAAAGTTTAGATTTGGCTAAATCTGTTGCTTCAGAGGTTAGTTTTCAGCTGGTAGCTTATAACGCAAACTGTTGAAGATAAAGGGCCACACTGTTTTAGTGGTTTTTGTTTTCCGTTTTCTGATGATTGACTAAATGGAATTTATTGCCTGAAAATGATATAACTTGATCTCATTGACTTTTCTACTGCTCCCATCTTTTTCATTATGATTTTTGGGTGTTACTTATCAACTGAGGTTGGATTTCTGAGCACTTCACATTCAGTAGGGATTATTGAGAAGTATTAGTTCTTTGGGATTATTGGACCAATCCATTGGCCTTCTACATAGTCTTTCTTATGCATTGAGCATGCCTATATCTTTACTATCAAAATCTTGCTTTTAATATGGTTCTCATTATATAGGTTTTTGACTTACTGAAGGCTGCTTTTGGAAGAGATCCTGGGCATTCTGCTACTGAAATAAGTTATCCAATGGGGTTTTTACAGCTCAATGCAATGCGTCTAGCTGACATCTTCTCTGATGACTCAAATTTTCGATCTTACATGACAATTTGTTTTGTAAGCTATTTTTTAAATTATATAATACACAAAATTTGGATGATAAAAAATGGCCAAATTCAGCTCTTGTTCTCTTTACTAATGTGTAGTAAATGCATTATCTGCATTTCCTTTGATTAGCCTGATGTTGTGCATTGTGCCTCTGGGAATTTGACTGTGTCCTTTGCTTGTGGCTCCAGACCAAAGTTCTGACAGCAATATTTTCACTCTCCCACGGAGATTTTTTATCCTGTTGGTGTTCATCTAGTCTCCCGCAGAAGGAGGAGGATGCAACTCTTGAATATGATATATTTGCTACAGTTGGATGGATTTTGGATAATACTTCATTGCTGGATCTACTGAATGCAACAAATTTTGAATTCAACCTAATTCGTAACAGCGTTCCTCAGGCTTCTTATGCACATAATAGGACTTCATTATTTGTCAAAGTCATTGCAAATCTTCATTGTTTTGTTCCCAACATATGTGAAGGTTGATTCTTTGCTTATGTTCTGCAAACTTTTTGGACAAATTTGACTGTTTTACGGCTCTATATTTTTCCTCGTATCATTGATCAGTTTTTTATTTTAATCCCCAGAACAGGAGAGGAACCTTTTTGTTCTCAAGGTCCTAGAGTGCTTGCAAATGGATCTATCTAACTTGCTGCCTGCATTTTCTTTTGCTTCTGATTCTCCAAAAGCTGCTACTGCTTGCAAGAACCTTCGTAATGATTGTTCACAAATAATTCTTATTGCAAAGTTATCATCATTATATTTTTACTTTCTTACAAGTAACTTTCTTGTGTAGGCTCATTGTTGAGTCATGCAGAATCTTTGATTCCAAACTTTTTAAATGAGGAGGATGTGCATCTTCTAAGGTTGCTTTTCCCTGTTTTGATTCTCTTTTAAATGTTGACTTTAGCATGACTAATTTTGAATAGTTGTTTTGAACGCTCAACGATACCATGATTAATGCTCAAAGCCTATACCTTGAAAATGAGCTTACAAATGTGACAAAGTCATAGTTCATGAAGTCAGCTTTATACTTTCGTGTTTAAACTAATACTTATATATTCAAATTGTTTGCAGGGTGTTTTTTGGCCAATTACAATCACTAATTATTTCTGCTGGATCTGGAGAAAATCCCGGTCAAGTAAATCTCTGTCCTTTAGTCTGAGCACTTAATGTTGCTTGTTCCTGATAAATTTCCTTCTATTTTTATTTTCCATTCCAACGGTTCCCCCTCCCCCTCTTTAATGGCCTTTCTTAATCTGTATTAAAAGTTTCAAAATCATTCTGATGGAGAAACTCAGGATAGCAAATTTGAGGAGTCATTATCTTGGGATAAATTTTCCAAACTAAACATCAATGAACAGTATCAGGTATGTGCCTGAAGGTTTTTTTTAATTACTATTATTATATATAACTCATTAATACATTTAGTTATCACGTTATATGGCTACTTTTTTGTTAGAAACTGGCAATGTCATTAAATGTGAAATAACAAAATTAGCCAATTCTCATATTTGCCATGTAGCTTGTCCTCAGTGACCTGAGAAGTAAAGTTTGGTTTCCTGTAGGAGGCTCAGAGTACAGGGAGATGCTCATCACCTTTACTAGGAAAAGAGCCTGTTGATAATAATAATAAGAGTGGTAACTTAAAGGAAGGAATGTCAGAGAATTCTGCATATCCAGATGTAGACCAAGTTAATACCAGAGCTGAAGACATAAATAAAGGTGATGACCTAAATAGGCAAGATCATGTAGAAGATAAAGGTATATCTGGTAAGACTGCATCTGGAGGTGCAAAAGATATGGACAAGGATACTCAGAATGTTGAGACAAGTGGTTCAGATACTAGTTCTGCAAAAGGAAAGAATGTTACTGATCATATGGACAACATTGAGCTCCCAAAATCAATTGAGCATATTAAAAAAATTGGAGTTGGAGAAAATCCAGAGGATGAAAAGGTTGAAACTGTACAGAGGAGGAAGCGGAAGAGAACTATAATGAATGATAAACAGGTGACACTGATTGAGAGGGCACTGTTGGATGAGCCTGAAATGCAGCGAAATGCAGCTTCACTACAATCATGGGCTGATAAATTAAGTCTTCATGTATGTCATATATAAGTCGTCATATATTTAATATTTTCTTAAAATAGCGTCATCTCTGAGACTTTCCTGCATTATGTTTTCTAGGGTTCTGAGGTTACACCTTCCCAGCTTAAAAATTGGTAAGGATGCCTATTTTTACGTTATCTTACTAAATAGTTTGATAAGTTGTTTCTTCTCATTGTTCATGGTACCTCTTAGTTGATATCATGACTGAAGCTTATAATTGGTTGTATTGGAACTTGGAAGTAAATATTTAGAGATTCTCACATATTTTCACTAGGAATGGGAAATTTTTACTCCCCCCTCTCCCCTCTTTAAAAAAAGGAACAGAAAGAAAGTTATAATCGAAATTTACATATGTAGGAATTCAGATTCTATAACTTGAGCTCTTTGTCCATATAGGATAATATAGCAAAACATCTAGTACCATCTATCTATTGAAGCTGTATGTTACCAAATTATATTGATATCTTGTTTAAGTTTGCATCTGAAGTCAATTTTACAGGTGTGGATTTTTTTTCTCATTTTTCTTACCAATCTCCAGTGTCAAGAAACTAGTATCTGATCAATGAAGCTGCTGTGTGGGATGGCAAGGATTAAAGTGTAAAACTTATTGGTTGCTACAAAATTTGTTATGCAATTTTTGGATAAAGACACATTATATGTTCAAGGGCTGCAATATATTACTCAATTGCATGTGTACATCATAGCTATGTCAATTTGTTTTTGGCTGGTTTGGTTTACCATGAAAACTCATTTTGTATTTTTACCATATTAGGTTGAACAATCGAAAAGCTAGGCTAGCCCGTACAGCTAAGGATATTAGAGCAGCAGCAGATGTTGATAATCCAGTCCAAGAGAAGCAAAGAGGGCCAGTACTTGGGCCCTATGACTCACCTGACAGTCCAAGTGATGCATATAACGCAAGAAAAGATCTTCTAAGTCTCTCTAGAATAGCTTCTGGTGATAACCCCGAGTCTTCCGTGGCTGAACTTGTTGATAGTGGTCCTCGAGGATTTGTTCAGTGGAAGGCAGGTCAGTATGTTGTGCTTGTAGATGTGCGACGAGAGGAGGTTGGCAAAGGGAACGTGTTTCAGGTGCATGGGAAGTGGTATGGGAAGAGCTTGGAGGAATTGGAGACCTGTGTTGTGGATGTTTGTGAGCTCAAGGCTGATAAAGGGTTAAAGCTACCCTATCCATCAGAAGCCACTGGCACCACATTTGCAGAGGCTGAAACAAAGTTGGGTGGCATGAGAGTTTTATGGCATTCAAACAGAATTTTTGCTGCAGTCTGAATGAGTTTAATGATGTACTTCAATGGCTACAGTTATTCATTTGCTACCTGCTGCAAACTGTTCTTCATCTTCAATGCGGTTCCCTGTTTGCACACATTAGCTTGCATTTGGGTGTGCGATTTTGAAGGGGACACGGCTGATAAAATGTGCACACATTGCCCTTTAAAGGGATGGCTGATGAGAACAGAGACTGAGACATATGGAATGGAAGTGGACAGTTTATTAGGCATTTGAGGGAGAAAAAGGGAAAGAAGACAGTAAAGTGAAGGGCAATTCGGCAAAGAAGATAATTTGCGATGTCAGCAAGAGCCATATCCAGCAACTAAAATTGTTATGTGTGTCTTGTACAAAAATGTGCTTTTCAGAAAGATTTTGCAACATGGCAATTGACAATTTACAGTTCAATGGTAGGGATGTGATTAGATGTATTATGCGATTTTACAAATCCACAATTTGTGAATAACCTAATTATTCGGTGCACCCCCTACCTCCTCCAAAAACCTCCTAAAATGTTGTTGAGTCCAAGGTGCGATGAGACCACCTTAATTTGAAGGGAATTAAGTGAAAATCAATTCTACCGAGAAAAATAAACAGCTGTAATTCCCATTCATTTTATTTTAAGAATAATAATTCCAGAAAATTTAAAATCCAATTATATCTTAGATTTGGGTAGACTTTTCATTTGATTGGAGTATAAAATCCTTTCAAGATTTCGAAAAAAGTAATGCCCAGAAGTGAAATGCGCTTTAGCCTCTGGCACTTCCTCAGTCACAACAGCATCTTCGCGAAGCATTTTGAGCGGCTAACAGTGGATAATGGGAACAAAGAAAAAGCATATCAGTATTGAATACTATACATGGTGCCCTTTTGGATAAGTTTTTCCTACGCATCAAAGTGTATGTTTTTCTAAAAAAATTAATTTCAGAGAAAGCTAGAAGTTTTTGTTTGAGCTTTATTGTTTTTAAATTGGAAATTTTTTTTCTTTCTCAAAACCGAAAATTGTGACCTTTTGTAAGAAAAGTCATACAAGCAGAGAGAAATTCTCAAGTAGAACCAGCTTGTAAAAATAAATAACCCAAACCAATAATAAATAACATTTAAGTATAGATTTCACTAAAAATATGTTTAACATACTTCTATATTTATTTATAATTAGCTTAATTTACTTACTGAATTTCTCTAAAAATAATTCCTAAAGATATGACTGAGAGGATAGATGGATGTATAACTAAATAGATATTGGCATGTGATCTCTATGCATAGCTAGGGGAATAGTTGTTCTGATTATTTGGTTTGGGTGTTCTCCTGCATTCTGATATAGCTGGGGTACTACAATAATACAACGAATGACGTATCTGATTATCCTGAAAATATAACTTCCCTATCTGAATTTTCCCCTCAAGATGTGCATATATCATCTAAAGCAATTACTCGTTTTGAATTTCCTTCATTGTGCCCGACGTAGTACATATAAATGTCATCTCTTGTTCATTCTCTACAGCTTCATTTATAATTCAGAAATCAGAAGGAAGAATCCATGCAAGCCAGATTCCTAGCCTATTGAAGCAGCCGCTTTATAGTTCTATAAATTCTATCTCACATTATGCCTGATAATAATGTTGCACAGAATCGTTCTACTATTTGAGAGTAAATTGCCAATTGTGGTGTTAACTGTTAAGTGAATCGCAAACCTCATAAATCACCACAAATCTTCCACCTTTTCCCTCCTTTTCCAGGGAAACTAGTCCCCCAACAAAACAAAACAAAAAAGCTTAGCCTACAATTGATCTCCCCTATGGTAAATTTTAATTTTTTTGGGGGTTACATCATTTGAGTTCTCTATTGTTATGATGGTGCTGCCAAGGTTTATGTTGAAACACCTGTATTATCCATGACCTGAGATTTTGAATGTGCAGCTCTGAACATAAAACTCAAGCTGCCTCACCACAACAGACAGTACGAGGTGTCAGGTCAGAAAACACATTTGACCTCCGTCACTGGCTCACCTTACATTATTAGAATCCCCATTTTGTACAAGTTCTGAAGATGAGGTCTTTTGGGGTGCTTTCTTCAAGAAGCTTTTTCCGTAAAGGGAGCCAAAGACAATGACCTGATTATGCATTAGTGTTACTATGCTGTCATAAAATTCATTATAATGATGAGAAAAGGTAAAGTGGGTCTTACAGCTCCAATCCACTGTTCCCAGCTAAGAGGATGGGCAAACCACACACATGACAGCATAATGCTCGCCAGCTACAACAATTAGAAAAAAAATGACAAACATCGATCATCTGAATAATTGTAAGGATAATGTCAAATGATTTCTTTATAGTTTAGACCAATATTTACCTGTCTTGTGGTCATTATAGTGGCAAAAGTTAGAGCACCAAAATTGCGAATTGTGTAGGAAATAAAGAATTGACTAGCTGTCGCAACCTGTGGAACTCAATGTTATAAAGAAATTCTTCAGTTGAAATGAAAGATAAAGAAAGAAAGGAATATTGTTTTTCTTTTGTGTTAGGGTTAAAAGCATTTTAGTACTGTGGACTGCTATTGATTTAAAAAATCTGTTAAAACAAATATTAGAACTGCATTATAATATTTGCAACAGAAGGAGGAAGTTTGCTTACAGTTGAAAGCAATGCTACGTCAAAGAAACAATCATTATGGCGATAAATAAACTCTACTGCTGGAATCAAATATCCTTGTAAGATAAGACCTAAATCAAAAAAGAAAAAAAAAAATCAAATGTCAAAAGAATTAGTTTCCAACCATGAAGACAAGCGTAAATTGCAGTCACCTCCCCTGAAATTTTAAAAACATACACACCGCCTCTAGTTTCAATTTATACTAAAACCTCCGCAAAAGTTCATAAAACCTACACTGACATCCCTTCGAATTTTAAAACACTTAATTAACCTCTCTTTTTATAAAGTTTTCAAAAGCATTAACCATGACTTTTTGACAAATTGTAGTGCATTGAATCAGGCTCATTAAAAGTTTTTAGGAGAAAAAATGCATGTAGCATAAGCTTTGTTAACAATTTTGTTAATAGAGTGGAGGTTTCTGTATAAATTGAAACTAGAGAAGGTGAGTGTACATTTACTCAAAAACTAAATATTAAAATGAGAAGTCTAATTCAGAATGCTGGCCAACTACATACTCCAGGGCTTAATTATGAAATATGAGTTTTTATTTAACTTCTAACACCTATAGAAAGCAAGGCCCATAAAAAAAAAAAAAAAAAACACACGCGCGCGCAAACACACACAAAAAGGTTCCCATTTTTAAATGCTCAGGGTTTATCAGTAAAACTTCTAGATTGCAGGTTGTATAGAATAAATTTATCTTGAAAACAAATTTTGATTACACATACACCTATGACAAAAACAATGTTTAACATAAGATTTGCTGTGACTGTCTAAAACCTACCTGTCAAGCTAAGAATACATGAACAGAGTGTAGTATAAAATATTTGATTGTGTATCTCCATGTCATAGCCTTTAAAAAGCTTATCTTGGAATGTGCTTGTAAAGCCATCAAACCTATTAGACAAAGAAATCAGTATATGTATCAATGTGAGACTCATGTGAATCACTTTTGATAACAAATTTTTAAAATTGAAAGGTAAAAGCATAAAATTAGTAATGCACGTATCAATGTGAGCATTTAAGAATCTGAAAGAATGTAAAAACTTAAAAGAGTTACAAAATGAGGTTTAAGCATAGAATGCTGCTTCAAATCACCAACACCGCTAAAACCAACAAAAATTTGAAATGATTACATAATGTGATGTTTAGAACATTTTACAGCTAATTTGTAAATCACTAATCACAATAAGAGGGTTCAAGTTTTGTGGTGATACCCAAGATAACCAATCATTAGGAGAGCGCCCCAAACAGTATTTTCCCTTCCTCTACCGTATGGACTTATGTCAGGTCCTGCCTACAATAAAACACACAAGAACATTTTTATTTAATATAAGAATGCTGCTGGCATAGTGAAGTTCTTGAGCATCATCAACTGCATGATCAATCAAGAAAGTGTAAGAAAATAAAACAGTAAAAATGTCCCTCCCTCCCTCTTCTCTCACCCTCCCTTTCGATCCTAACTCCTAAGTTACATATCAAGTTATGAAAGAAATGCATGGATATTGACAAATGGGATCCAGTTTTGCTATAAACTATGAGTAGTAACCAAAGTTTGAAGAACGCATCAGAAGGCTTGTAAATTAGTTGAGAATATTAGTTCAAAAGAACAAAAACCCAGAAAGGTTATAAGAGGATCCAAAAGCAACTCTATGTTATAATAAAGGTAAATTTTGCGAAGCTGAGCCCTGCTTTATTTAATTTGGTGAATTTGGATATAGAAGAATCACGGGGAATTTAAGAGGGAAGAATTTAGAGTCTCTTGTTCTTAGGGATAAAATAGTGCAATCGGCATCCCTTTGGTGTTTGGATTATAGCCTTTATAGGAGTATTCCCATACTGATTCAGAATGATTCAACATTTGAGAGCCTTATTGCAATGAGTTTTGTTTCTTTTTTCTTGGCGTTTTGTTTAAAGGAAAAGAATATCCACTCATTGTAACTTTCTCTCATGTCCTCAATAAAAATCGCCTTACTACCAAAAGAAGTAACAGTACCATCACACAGACAACATCCATCACTGAACACAGCTAATATGGTAGCATATAAGCATTCATTATTGGTTGATAGAAAACAACCAAATGCAAAGAGAATGAAGTAAAAAAAAAAACAAAAATTAAGGTTCAAAGACCAGAATAATTACAGGATATAGGATGAATACTGAGCAGCCAAGGGTCACCAAAAGTGCCACCAAATAGTCAGGTCCCTGATATCTCTTCTGCATTATAATAGTTCCCCAGACCTGTATAAAGTATAAAAGCAGGAACAAAGTAATTCTTTGCAAAATATAGTGGAAGATATCAATCAATCATGGCCAATATCACATTAAAGCACGGAAGGAATAATCCATAAGATTTGACATATAAAAAAAAAAAGTCAGGAGGGAATGGAAATTGTGGAATACACATCTCCACTCCTTATGAAATTGTCAGTTTTGAAAATGTAATATCCAAAATCAAAAGGGACATTATTCTTACTTGTAATGGTCAAATTATAGCAATTTTTCTTCTTTTTGTTTATTTACTTTTTAAGTATAGTAATAATGGGCATATGGTTAAAATGGAACCCATCTATCCCAGTACAGAATAAAGACTACAGAAAAGAAAAGGGTCTCGTGGAGAACTAGGCCAAGTATTTGACCAAATTGAAAAGAATTTCGAACCAACAATTTCATGCTAACTGAATTATTTGAGGATTCAAGGTCAAATCATAAAAGTGACTACCTAAATTACATTTAGAACACCGTAGAAATGTTCCTTTAATAAATACAGCAATCAGTCAATAATGAAAGTTCTCACCATAAAAAATATTTCAAATTAAAGGGTACATTGATCATGATAAGATAACTGAAATTTTTCATAGCAGAGAAAAGATATTAAAGTTCGACTAACCATAACTGGTATCATTTTAGCACACTTGGCAAGAGTCTGAACAGGGAAACTGACATATTTAAGAGCCTGGATCAACCAATATGGTCATTAAAGAAATCATGGTTATCAACTTATAACCAATAATAATAGCAAGACCATATGAACTTACAATTTATAGGTACACAGAGTATGCAGCTTACCTCATACTGACAAGTTGTGGTCAGTATGTTTGATACTGACACAAGGCAATACTTGTAAATGGGAGCCACTGGTTCTAATGCTTTTTTACTTGCCTATAATAAAAATTGAAAATGATGAAACTGCAGATAATTCAAACTCAACAAATGCAGTCTCAAGAAAAGCAGGTTGCCATTTAAAACACTGCAAAGTGTGTGATAACCACCTTGGTATATTCACAGCCAACTAGCAAGTCAAAGCTACACATGCTGTTGACCTTTTTGGCCCATAAAGCTATACATGCATACAACAATATTATTCCATATAACATTAGCTTACCAGTAAAGCACCAGCAGAAACAGCAGATGTTGTGATGCGGTTGCAGAAAACAAGAAAGAGTGAATATTTAAAGTACTCCTTGTCTACCCCATATGGCACTCTCATGATCTTTTCCTGCAAGAACCAAACATCTATAACTACATTGGATATATGTTAAAGTATGGACTATGAGAGGGCTGTTGATACTATTTTTATTATCCAATGAAGAAGACAAGAAGAAGCTCCAGGTTAACTGAAAATAAACCTGAAATAAATGTTTCACGAAGAACCTCAATCTTTTTTTTTTATATATATAAAAATGAACAACCTTTATCTAATTTGGTGATCCCATTCATAATCTGCTTATATATTATACAGCTAAACAAGCATCAAGGAGCATTAAGAATACTTTTACAACGAATATTACCAACTCGTTAATGTTTGTTGCTTATGCTATTTCTTTCACCATACTGAAGCTTTTACAGAAAATGACTTCATTAGACATGTATTCTAAATACCGGATATGGTGTTTTGAATTCCTTCTTTTTGAGAACTTAGCAACAAAGAATACTTGCGTATGAAAATGAATTACATCGACCACTATAAGTCCAAGCTTGACCACGCTAACCAGGAAGAAAGAGGTAATCAATACGATCAATTGAATTATTGGACCCAGACAAGGAAATGTTACTAAAAAAGAGCCTCTCATATTCAAGGCGAACACCGTTAAATTCAGCAAATTTAATTAGTATTAAACTATAATACTGCATTTCGAATCCAAAGCATTATGCAAAATCTACACTTCTAGGAAAAGAATCAGTTTCTTGAGCTAATATTCTCATAAAATGAAAAAGAAAAGAGAAAAAGAAAAAGACAATGACAGATTAAACCTGCAAGACACCATAGGTGACAAGCGTAACCATGATCCCCGTCACCGCAAATACCCCTTTCCATAACTTGTTTTCTCTCCAATCACCTGCCGAAGAAGAGGTCAATTCCGCCATAGCCCAAGTACGACAAACACATAGAATACACGAAAACGGCGTCGCTATGAAGAACACAACAAAGAACACCGAAATGACCGGTTAGACTGCCGGGAGAGCAGAGTGGTTAACGCGGGACACTAAGCTAGGGGATCAAATACACGAGGAAACATTCTCCATCGGAGTGTTGACGTTGGACTGAGAGTACAATGAACAGAAAGAGGTTGTGCCTCAGCCTCAGGCGTCTCACTTTCTCCGGCACCCTTTTCTCATTCATTCATTGGGCTGCCACGTCAGCCTCCACCAACAGAGAAGGTTTCAATGATTTTCGGATTGGGACTGTTCCTTGTTTGACTGATAGGCCCTTGAATTTGGTCAGTCCCAACTGGCGGTCTATCTACGACTCGTAATGGACCTGAAACGGGCCATACCACTAGGTGCTTGATGGGTTTGGATTCGGATCCATTTTTATTGGACGATTTGGACCGAAAAGGAGTCCAAATGGAGCCTTACCAAAAGGACAAATCACGTACGGTGCGCAATTTTCAGTTTATCTTTCTTTCTAATACTCAAAAGAAGCGTGCAGGTCACCACTTCTTGTTAGCTTGTGGTTCAGAGCCTTAGCAGACATTGTAAAATAATAGTGCCTTCTGTAAACATATCCACAACAAGAGGTGGATTCTTCTTTTTGATTTTCTTTGGTTCTTCTCTACGGTACCTGACATGAAATGCAAACTGAAATTGTGGAGTAGATGAAATGATAAGACTACACGAATTTGTACTGCATTATTTCAATATCTGAGAGTAAACTTTCAAGCCTACGTTCATGGACTCTGCTTCATTCCCTCGCTTCTTAGTTTCCCATATCGTCACCAGCTCAAGGTAGTTTGTTTATCATTGTGGCATCATTTATCTTTATGTTGAATTCTAGTTAAGTATGAATATCCTGTTGCAGCTTGCATCGCTCTTCTGCGACTCTTCAGAGCACAAGAATTGGCCTATGGAAGAATAGGTCGTCAAACTTTGCTTTTTGTGCTACTGGGGTCTCTAGAGTTGGAGTAGGAAACTTGTTTGATGATAGTAATTTGAAAAACAATGAGAATGGGTCCCTCTTAGGTGCCTTTGATGAGTCTGCTTCAGCACAATTTGGAACATTAGACGCAGAAATCACTCCAGAAACCATTGATTTCTTTGTCAGTGATGCTGAAGGTGATCCAGACTGCCCCTCTCATGGGTACTCTTCGATTGAGCAGGCGCTTAATGCACTCCGCCAAGGAAAGGTTGGTTTTGTTATTATAATTGCTCGTTGTCTGTCAAACGTGTTACAGAGCACTTTGTATGAATTTGGTACTGGTCTTGCCCTCCACCATATCTAATGTTATTATAAGTTTTTGACATTATGAGCTAAGTATTTTAAATTGTCTTAATTTATAAATGAACATTCATCTTTCATGGTAGTTGAACAGTCAGAAAGTAATTGATGATAGTTCTTTTGCAAGTTGCAATAAATGCTTTAAGAATGATGGGTTCATATAACAACTGTTGCAAATTTCTCTTAGTTTGTGATTGTTGTAGATGATGAAAATGGCGATATTGAAGGAAATCTTGTCATGGCGGCGTCTTTTACTAGTCCAAAGCATGTGGCCTTTATGATTAAGCACGGATCAGGGATTGTTTCTGTTGGCATGAAAGAGGAGGATCTTCAAAGACTAAAGCTTCCTCTGATGTCACCAGAAACTGAAGATGAAGATTCTTCTGCCCCAACTTTCACTATTACAGTGGTACGTTTAATATTGTTGAAGGCTGCTTTACTTCTACTTGTTAGCATTCTACAACTAACTGTACCATTGAGATCGCAAAACTCTTTTGTTTGTCTCTGTAGGATGCAAAATTTGGCACTTCCACAGGCGTATCAGCTGCAGATAGAGCAAAGACAGTTTTTGCTCTGTCATCTCCAGACTCTAAGCCAGAAGACTTCAGAAGGCCAGGTCATGTGTTTCCCCTGAAGTACCGAAATGGCGGGGTTCTTAGGAGGGCAGGTCATACTGAGGCTTCTGTAGATTTGATTGCCTTGGCTGGCTTGCGGCCAGTTTCTGTTCTTTCAGCTCTTGTTGATGAATATGATGGTTCTATGGCTTCTTTACCCAGTTTAAGAAACTTAGCATTGGAACACAGCATACCAATTGTCTCAATAACTGATTTGATAAGGTAAATGATGCAATGTGACCTTCACTTCTGAGAAATTGAAAACAACTTCAGACCCTTCTATTTTCTACTTCAACAGTTGACTCTAGTATTTACAAGCTAATAATGGTGTTATTGTATATGCTGCTTCAAGGTACCGGAGAAAGCGAGAAAAATTGGTTGAAAGAACTAGTGTCTCACGCCTGCCTACTAAATGGGGTCTATTTCAAGCATACTGCTACTGCTCTAAGTTGGATGGAACTGAACATGTGGCTGTTGTAAAGGTAGTAATGTTCTCCAAATCTCCATAGCGAAATTCTTACAGTTTGTTGAATAAGATTCATCTGCTGTACAATTATGGTAAGCCATTATTTGTCTCTGCTATATATACACAGGGAGACATTGGAGATGGGGAAGATGTTTTAGTACGAGCACATTCAGAGTGCTTAACTGGGGATATTTTTGGATCAGCTCGGTGTGACTGTGGCAACCAATTAGATTTGGCTATGCAGTTAATCGAAGAAGCTGGCAGAGGAGTAGTTGTCTATCTTCGAGGTCATGAAGGAAGAGGCATTGGACTTGGTCACAAACTTAAGGCCTATAACTTGCAGGATCAAGGTCATGACACAGTTCAGGCCAACATAGAACTGGGGTTGGCTGTTGATGCTCGTGAGTATGGGATTGGCGCCCAGGTCAGTTTTATCAATCTTTTTCCCTAACAAGGTTTCAAGATAGAGTTTTAAGAAAATTGATCATCATATCTTTATATATTGCTACTAAGTACTAACATTGAATCATGAAGTAAGCTGCAGATTCTGAGGGATATAGGGGTTCGAACAATGCGACTAATGACTAATAACCCAGCCAAGTTCATTGGTCTGAGGGGATATGGTTTGGCAGTCATAGGGCGTGTTCCTGTCTTGACACCAATCACGGAGGAAAACAGGAGGTACCTGGAAACAAAACGAACCAAAATGGGTCATGTTTATGGGTCTGATATAGAAGGACCATTATCTGGATTCATCACTCCAATTGTAAATAACCTGGACTTACCTGAGAATGAAGGGTCAAATAATACATAGTCAATAGGAAAAGATACTGTGGAGTTTGAAAAAGAAAAGAAAAAAAAGAGAGGCTATGTGAAGCATAATATTCACTTGTGAAGATTATATTCAGTTTGCGACTCAAACAGCCACAAATTCCAATTACAGTAATACTTTTTTTTCGTAAAATATATAGTATATAAGTTGATTAGCTTATGCTCAACAATATTAAAGAATTTGAAACTATTTCGAAATTATAACTTGTATTGAAAGTATATTTTTAAACGTTTAGATCCGGTCATGTCAAAGGACCCGTCTAATTATCTTATGATCAAGGCCATTGAATGGGGATAGATCAACATGATCGTGGTCCTATTTTCAAAGCTTGTAAAGAAATTATGCTAATTCATAATATTAAACAATGCTGAAACTAAACCTTTTATAACTTCTCTCTTGGTTTTTTTCTTAAATACAATCCAAGATAAAGTTTAGACCATAGGATGATAGGATAGTTTTCTTTAAAGCATAGGGGTCGTTCTTCAGCCAGTAATGACATATCTACCTTAGCAATAGAAAAGAAGAAAAAACAAGGCCATTGAAGCAAATATAAATAAAAAATTTAAAATCAAAATTGACTACTATTTAAACACTCATTTATATAATTTATACATTGAAATTATATATTCTTGAAAGAAGAGTTGCATTTTTTTTAAAATATAACATTATTTTGCATCATCCACAATGTTTATAAATATTTATCCATGCTTAGAGTCTTTACATGAAAATTTTATCAACAATTAAAATATGCATATTAACCTTTTGATCATTTTAATTTAATAACAAATAACATTGCTGCTAACTAAATGAAGAAACTGCTTTTGAGGACTGCTGAATAAACCACTTTCAATTTTCATTACTAATCTTAGGCCCGGTGTGGATGAGTTTAAAAATATAATTTTTATGAAAGTACTTCAATTAGAAGTAATTTTATTATAAATATAAATTATTTTGTATCTAAATTAAATAATTAAAAAATATTTTTAAATAAATATTTTTATTTAAAATATTTTATTAAAAAATTACGGATCATTCTTCTATCACAAGTATTTTTTTCCTAAAACTAACATTTTTAACATCAGAAAAAAAACACAATTTTCTATTTTTTTAAATATTTTTACTTTTTAAAAAAAATTCATTCAAACAATCAATTTTTCCCTTTGTTTTGTAGATCTAAACTGCGACTGGGACAGGAAAAGTAGACCCTATGAAAGTGTACTAAGCCCATTTTACTTGTTATTGGGCTACCAACGTCTCATGATCAACTTTGAAATATTGGGCCAGGCCTGGACCTACGCCTTAGTTGCCGAGCTCTGCTAATCAGTACCGTACTGTATCATGGATAATTTGGTCATTTCCATGCAGCGTGTATAAAACACCCGCCCTTTCTCCTTCATCCCAAACCCTAGAGACGGCCTCTTCCTCTGCTTCTCACACGCAGGTCTGCTTTCTGCTTATATGGTTATACCTCATCCCTCGTTGTCTTGTTGGTGGCGAATTTGAATGCCTTCACTAGAAATGATTTTCCGTTTCGGACTTTCAGCTGGTTAATACTTTCATTCTTTTTTTCTTTCAGGGTTCAGGAAGATTTAACAGGTAGAGTCTCGTTTTCAGCAACCCATGGCTCCGGCTAAAGGTATTAAACTGGTCACTATTTACTCTTTGTTAACTAGTAATATAATATTCTCACTAATTCCTAGAAGAAATATAAATCTCGCTATGTCTGTTCCTGCATTTTATATGCAATTGCAGAAGAAAATAGACACTCCACAACTTTGTCAATATAATTACTTTAGATACACGTCAATTATTGTCATGGTAAATGTATGGGTATATTATAAGTTTTCATGTTAACTTATTAGGTTTGATGTTGATTAAAGTGATAAAAGGGGCCAATTAATTATTTGATCTTGATAATAAATCATAGCTACCAAGCTCAGTGGCACTATCTTGTTGCATTTGCCGGTCATATGGTTGAAAAATGTTAACTTTGAGAGCATTACTTTAGCAAGATTTTCTAGCTTAGCTTCATTGCACATTAATTTCCTTCATGGACTTGCTTTCTTTCCTCTGGTTTGTATCTAGTTCTAAAGAGTAGCAAAACAAACATGGCAAGGGCCTGTTTGATTACTGTTTTTAAAAACATTTTTATGTTCTTGAACTTGGAGAGCAGTACTTTAGCAAGGTTTTCTAGGTTAGCTTCATTGCAAATTAATTTCCTTTATGGACTTATATTTATTTTCTTTGATTTTTATCTAGTTCTAAAGAACAGCAAACCAAACATGGCAAGGGCCTATTTGATTACTGTTTTTGAAAACAAGTTTTATGTTCTTGAAAACAATAAAGCAAAAACGTTTTTATGTTTTTTACTCTCAGTTTTTAAAAACTGTTTTCCATTTTCTATTTTAGAACAAATAACAGAGAACAACCTTAAGCTGTTCTCTATTTTCTATTCTCTGTTTTCTCTAAAAATCAAATAATAATTTTTTAAATAAATTTGTAAACCAACTAAATTAAGTATTTGTATTATTTTAATTCTATAATATGATCATTATTATTTTATTTATATATTTTAATAATCTAAATTATAATTTAAATAAAGACAAATGAAGTCTTGAGTTTTAAAACTTCAAATCAAGTTAAATGAAAATTTTCTAAAAATGTTTTGGAAATAGAATTTTCAAATGGATTTTTTTGTTTCCAAAAACTGTTCAAAAATTGTGTTTAAACTGTTTCAAAAGAAAAAAAAAAACAGAAACAGCATCAAACAATTGTAGTTGCAACTTCAAATATAATAAGTTCAGGATGTAATCAACTTTTCTATTTCTGGGAAACATTTTAACTTAATAGAAATATCATGGAGTGATCAGTCATTGAAGTTCTACTATATTAGTCATAAAACCTGAGCACATTTTATTCTTGATTGCGTGTTTTTGGTCGTTTCTTAACATTATACTTATTAGTCAGCTAAAACAAAGTTCGACTTAAAACTATTAATAGTGTTGCAGGTAAACTACTTGGCTTGTGATAGAGTGCATTTAATGTCATTCTAACTCTGTCTGGTTGATGCAATGAAGTAGATTTCAAATTGATCAGTTCTTTTTCTATAATTGCACCGGAGTTTTCATCTTTAAAAAAATAGTTGGCTTGTAGTTGTAATTTTATTTTATCTGATTAAGTCAATCCTTTTCTTCAGCTGATGGTTCGAAGAAGACTGATCCAAAGGCGCAGGCCTTAAAAACTGCTAAAGCAGTCAAGTCAGGCCCTACCTTCAAGAAGAAGGCCAAGAAAATCCGAACATCTGTCACATTCCATCGGCCAAAGACATTGAAAAAGGATAGGAACCCTAAATACCCTCGTATTAGTGCTCCACCAAGGAATAAACTTGATCATTATCAAATTTTAAAATTCCCTCTCACCACTGAATCAGCAATGAAGAAGATTGAAGATAACAACACTTTGGTTTTCATTGTTGACTTACGTGCTGACAAGAAGAAGATAAAGGATGCAGTGAAGAAAATGTATGACATTCAAGCCAAGAAAGTAAATACCTTGATCAGGTGAGCCTTTATATACTGATGCTTTAATAACACTATTGCCTCTGGATGATTGCTAATTATGATCCATATTTCTCCTGGCTGTCTGTGCTCCTAAAATGTTGATATGTGAAATCCTAGCTGCTCTGAAACTGTATGTTTTAAAACAAATTGAAAAATGGCTGAACAGAGAGCGTAAGTTTCATTCATGGTTCTGAATATGTATACACAAAAGATCTTGCATAGATTTCAGAGCATAACTACTCTCTAATCACTTACCTAACATAGTCACCAGCAACAAGTTTTATCACATAAGTGTCTAGAGTAGTTAGAAACAAAAAAATAAACTTAATATGCACTAAATCTGAATTTGTGGATGACAGCAGCAACTACTGTCATGGCCATCAACAGAAACTCTGTAGTTTCCGCATTTATTTTCAAATACCCCGTTAAGTGGTGTTATTTTCTGTTTTATTGTTCAAATTAGTTATTGGCATTGATTGTTGTTTGGTGAAGTGTTAGCGTAATGAGGAAAGAATTTGGAGCGCATGGTATAGTGTTGATAAGTTCACTTCTAGAAATAAATTTTTTTTATTAGATAATCTGTGTTTGATCTAATTGTTTGGTTTTGAATTTTTTGGAGGAGAATATTGAAATATATATTTGGGGATCTGGTTTGTGCGATCCATTTTTATTACCCATTTATATATAGTAATTTACTATGGAGCTACAGTCTAAATATGCTTGGATCTGTTGCAGGCCCGATGGCACCAAGAAGGCGTATGTCCGACTGACACCTGATTATGATGCCTTGGATGTAGCAAACAAGATTGGGATTATCTAAGCTAGTGCCTTGCTACGGGGGTCAATTTCTTGTGTTATTAGATGCTAGGCAGATTCATGGGGACCATTAACAGGAGACTTTTGAAACATGGTTTTGAAGTTCTATATTTTGTGATTTTCTATTCGTTGTTTTTTAGTCCAATCGACATTAAGTAGACTTTGGGTTACAAATTTTACTTGAAAGTTACTTTTTTAGTTGATGGGTGTAATGAGCGCGTTATCTTTCGTTTAATGGAAGGTGGATGAGCAGACCAGGAGTGTGCGATTTTTCTTTAAAGGAGGTTATTATATTACCGTTTTATTTTTGGGTAGTAACATAATGTTAGCATCTGTATTTTTTTTTTATTTTTTTAGTATTAAATAATTATTGTCTATCACATAAAATTTTTTAAATTTTTTTATATTATTCATTAAGATTTTTTTAATTATTTATTTATAAGTAAAATTTTTTTAAAAAATATATGATATAAATAATAATTTATTAGTAAAAAAAATAAAAAAATAAAATAAATGAACTATCCGTTTTTTATTTTTTTTAATTAATTATTGTTTAAATTATATATATTTTTTAAAATGTTTTTACATTTATTTATATTATTTATTTTTAATTTTTCTGATATTATTTATTTATAATTAAAAATATTTTAAAATTTTTTTAAAATATATATGAAATAAATAATAATTAATTAATATAAAAAAAATAAATAATAAGATGTGAGAGATAAATAATAATTATTACCACATAGAAAATTCTTCAAAAAATATAATAATTCCTTGTATGCTCCGCCGTTACTGGATTTGTAACCTCACTTTGTGCTATATGACACGACAATCAGAAAAAACATGAACAATTGAAAGCATTAAAATGAATGTTGGATCTGTCAGCTTAAGTGTAAAAAAGTTCTTATATTCTATTAATGCGACAAAGAATATTTGAATGTAAGAATCGTTTGCCCACTAAAAGATGCGTTAATATGCTCAGAGATGTTTCGGTTTTCATTGTGTATTTGTGTGAATAGGTGGAGCTTCAAAAAGTAACGTGTGGTAGGCTTGTCAAAGGCAAACCTTGTTTATTTCTTCCATCTGTTCGAAGAGGACCTAATGTTGGCTGATTGGACTTGCTGGTGTTTTCGCTGGCTCATTTCACCACACAACTTGCGTTTGTTTCAGGACTCCATGGTCTAGGAGCGTGAGATTACTTACATTTACAAGTTTGTCTGTGATGACGCCATAGTAACGATCTTACAAGTTGCAACAGTACATGAGGGCAGGTGGAGGTTATGTCTTTGAGAATGAGTTGGACAGAAAGGGGTATACGTGCTTTGCTGCAACATACGTGGCCACAGTGATTTATATCCTACTTGGACAGAAAGGGGTTTACCGTATATGTATATTTTTATTATCGTGCTTTTTAACATTTGGCTATCGAAGAACAAGCTAGGTAGAGTTATGAATAGAACCCTTGAACAAACAATCACGGAGTTTTAAAATGAATAATTACACTTAATTGGTGGGTTCTTGGCAACTCTGAAGAAAATGACGTGTATAATAGGCAAATGTCAAATAGAGGAGGTTCTCTTAGTCTTCCATTCTATATGAAGTATTCTATCTTCACGTTTCCATGGTTGCTTCCTCACGTGGCTTATTAAAGGATATATAAGTTTCCTCCCATATCTCCTTCCCTAACCCCTCACTCCACAAAATTATAACACGCTGAAAAATCACAACGGGAAATACTCTGTGAAGGCAAAAGGCAAAAGAAAAGGCAAACCAACGGGGACTAGACGTTTGTTGTCCAATCGCCAGATTATGGAGTATCTCAGAGCGAATGGTTTGGAAATGTGCAGACCTCTCTAGTACAATATCTTCCCTCCTTAACATCTCTAGCAAAGTGTAGGAAACAGTGAGGTGATGGACAATAGATCTGCAGAGAGGGCAATTTGAGTGAGACTGAAACCATTTGTCAATGCAGGAAACATGGAAGACATGGGTGCAGTTTGGAAGAGTTTTTAGCCATTCCCCTTCTTCAAACTCAGCCAAGCAAATTGCACAGTCTGCGTTGATTGCCTTCTGTTCTCCCTCTTTTTTCTTAAACTGAGATATAGGAAGAGAGTGTATAATAGAGAACTCCAAACCATGGCTTTGAAACTGTAGAGAAGGATTGTCAATAATGGACTCATCTAGAATTTGCCTTTGAACCTGGTTTCCCGGTTAATTCCACAGAAGAGGGGCTTAAATATGTAGTAACTTACCATAAGGAAGGTGAGGCAGAATATAGTAACTAAGGAAACCTCTTCTGAGTTCCATGGAAAAGACTCCTCAGACCTGGGGGAATTAGAAGACATGCTCTAATTAGATCAATGAAAAAGGAAGGTTAAATCTAGTTTGGAAAGGATTTTCAGCAAATTGATTGGAGTAGAAATGTGTAAATACACAGAACGTTCAAACCGAAGTAGTGCCGCGTAGCGACGCATGATCGGAGATAATATTTAGGATTTTCGATAGCATATGCTGACAAGCCTTGTATTTCATAATATCAAAGTCCAGATTTTGTGAGAGATGTTATATGTAATTAGATATAATTATAAATAACTAGACGAGAACGTTGTTTCCCACTTCCATAACTAGTTTGATTAGCGAAGAACAGAACTAAATTCAACATTAAGATTTTCATGCTATCGCCAGAAACTAACATTGTCAACCATAATAGAAAAGGGCTTATGCAACTCAAGATCAATCAAAACCAGGGTATTCCATTTACACAAATTCCTGAACTCCATTTACAGAAGGGGATTTAGGGGGAAAGGGAAAGGGGAAGGGGAAGGGAACCAAATTGCATCAAAATCATTGAAGCCTAAGTCGTTTGCTCCCAGGGCCTTGGCAGCTGACGCTAGTCGTTGAAGCCGATGGCCAGGAATGGTTCCATGGACCAGAAGGATTACCAGCAAAGTTCAACATAGAAGCTGAACACGTTCCAAAAGGATTTAGCGGAATCGCAGCAGAATGTGAGGGGGATGAAACTTGTGATTTCTGAAAAGAAGTACGAATATTTGGAACAGGTTTCAGGTCAATGCAAGGGGATTCAAAGTCTTTGATGGTGAAAGGTGGAACTTTGATGGGTTGCAGAGGAGGGGGATTTCGCCAACTAGGAAGTGGCCCTGCAACCAGGAGTGTCTGAAGTAATGGACCAGCTTCCACCACAGACTGCAGAAGCTTTCCCTTTTGAGGCAAAGCTTTTCCTTTGATTAGACTATCAATAACTACATTTGCAGGATCAGACTCTGGCTTCTCTGAAGAGACAAAAGCTGGGGAAGCAGAGTGATATTCTTGGACATGTTGACTGATAAATCCCACGTTTCTGGAGTCAACAACGTTGATGTTTGAGAACTCCGGGGAAGAAACTGCTTCAAAAAAGGAATCTACAGCAGAAGAACCATGTGAGAGACTGTTGGATTCAGTGATGCTTGAGTTTGCTTTAGCAGGCACCACAACAAGGCCATCGGGGAGAACTTGAGGAACAACATCAGGAATCTCCATTGAGCTTGATGGAGCAATCTTGTCAAAAACTTTCATCAGCTGTTGTCTCAGTCCATCTCTCTCTTCGTAAGCAATGGTGAGGAGGTCAAGCAGTTCCATCTTGATTTTATTGGCCGATTCTAGTTCAAGGGTCACATGCAAAAGCTTCTCCTTCAACTGACGAACGCTCTGTAAAAAAATAAAGGAATGTCAGTATCAGTAATGGTCTACGGAGGGAAGAATTATGGTGAGGAGGAAGTGAAGGAAGCAGTTTTAAATTGAGAAACCCATAGAGAGAGAGAATCACTATCTGTGAGTACACGTTGAGCCGAATAATAAGCGGACTTATAAAAACATGGAGGAAAACAAGCAGAGAAAGCGACAATTTTTGATGAATAGACACAAAGATCAATGCCAAGGCTTATGGCAATGGCATTAAATATGAGGGGTGAAACCGGCCTTCCTTTTGGATTAACATAGATTCTCATTCGCATGAGGTTAGGTCTAAAGCACATCGTCCAGTTCAACTATTGTTTCAAAGTTAGGAAGAAGAACAATACAATCACAAGGTTCCCCTAAACACAAGTTAGACTTAGACCCTGTAGTCCAAGAACGCTTTTTCTCTAACTAAATTTAAAAAAAAAAAAGTTTTTTTAAAAATAAATAACATGGGTTTTTATTTAATAATGGAAAAGAAATACAGGAAAAAGGTGGTCAACAAAGGAATTGGAACTTCCCAGCCAGAGAATGGAAAGAAAAAATCACTATTTTAAAATTAAGATAACAATTTTCGTAAGAAAAGTGGAAGTCAATAATGAAAGCTATCTTTTACCCCACTTAATACAAATATTGACATTGGGCACTGGAAATTAATGTGGAGAAATATCTGTGCCGACTCATTTCATTCTTCAGAAATTTCAACCAAACACAAAACTGTGGGCAGGAGAACACAAGTACATATGAAAACCAGACATGATTCCTCAAAAACAGTGTGTCTATTAGCAGAGAAGGACTGGAGACAGAGCACCGGTCAATTTCTCAATCTAGTACTCATCGAATCAAGTGAAACCTGGAAAAACGATGAACGCTGGAATATTGAAATTTCAAAAGCACAAATTTATTGACTTGCAAAACGAGAAAGAAAACTGCTTCCTTCACCTTCCCTGAATCCAGTTTAAAAGAACAAATAAGTGAATGGAAGAAGAAGGGAACGAATGAGATAATCCCAACAACTAAATTCTAGCCAGTGAAGGAGAGAAAGAGATGAAGAGTGAAATGGAAGAAAGGAAAAGACCCACCTCGGTACCATAATCCCAAATGGAACCCAGCTCTTCCATTTTCTTACCCTCTGTTGTGAAACAGAATATTAGGGACTAGGGGGTTAAGCTAATGTTCACAACCTCTTATTTATAGAAAAAGAAAGAGGCAGAAAAGACAAATGCAAAGGGAGGGAGAGTCGGAGAAGGTGGTGGCTTTGTCACAAAGATCCTGAGAAGCAAGTCCCTATCAAATGAAAATGAGGAAATGCCAAAACATTACTTGTAGAAAAAATTGGAGCTTCCATTTTCCACTCTGTGAGATTGATTTGAAACTCTCCCACTCTTTCAGGAACACTGTTTCTTGCCTAAAAAAAAAATCTCCTTCTCTCTCTCTCTATGGTCAGTGGGTCAATAACTTAATTTTTCCTTTTATAATTCGTCTCATATCATCAAAATTTAAAGTCCAATAATTCCTTTTTTGTATTAAAGGAGAATAGTTAGAATTTTCCTTCTATAATCCTTCTCATTAAATCGGAATTTAAACACCAATATTTCCTTTAAAAGAGAATAGTTTATCTGTTTACGCGCTTTCCTATAGTTTGTCTGAGACAACTTAACTTGAATCCCCAAGATTGTGAGATCACAGCTCTTTTTGAATGCTATGGCGCCTAATAAATCATCTTTTATTTGTGATTTGTGATGAGAATTATCAATAAATCATCAATTATGATTGCCCATGCTTTTCTAATTTCTATCGTGTACGGTATACCTTCCCGTTTTAAGACAATTTTGGCTGAAGAAGAAAATATTGTGGTCTAAAACCTAGGCGGCTTAGGATGTTTTAGACATGTGGCCTACACCTCAAACCATAATAACGTTTTAAATTGTATTAAAATGTTTTATTTCCCTTAAAATTTTTAAATTTTAACTTAATTTAAGCAATTAATTATGAATTTCAATATTTATATGGTCATGTATAAAAAAATAAAATCAATCAAACCTAAATGTATATATCAACAATTGGCAATAAATCAAAGTCAAATTTAAATACCGAATTAACAAAGGTATTGATATTTAGTATTCTTGAGAATATGATATTTTTTTTTATAGATTTGTGTTAAGTAAAATTTTTATAATGAAAAGTATCATGTAATACAAACCTAACAGAAAGAATACCATATTTTTAAGAGTATTAAAGATATACTCTGATTAAATCAAAATATTAAACTAACGGATTGTTGCATCCAGGACTATGTATTCTAAAATTGTAATTTTCTTTTATATAAGAACACAATGGCTTCAACGTTCAGAAGATCAAAAGAAATGTCATTAGACTCATAGCCTATTGCTAAAATTGTAATTTCTTATTAAACTGAACTGTGATAGTTACTTTTTTTTTTTCTAAAACATAAAATGATATGTCCAATTGAAGATATAAAAATGAGCAAGATGAAATTATTAATCTCATCTTGACATGGTTAATAGAGTTGAACCAAAATATTCCTCAAATGAGAGTCACAGATTCAAGTTTTAAGAATATTTATTATTATAATAAATAAATAATAGGTGGTATATAAGACTGAATTGTGATAATCGAGCCAGATTATATAATTGGGACAGTCTCGACGTTTTGTATTAAATATCATTTTAACAAAAAGGCATCACAATATAATCTAAAACACCGCTGATTATTTATTTATCTCAATAATAAACATTTCTAAGAACTTGAACCACGCTGTGTTGAGTAAAATAAATCGGTGATAATTGTGAGGGTTGCTGATTGGATATACATGTGGGTATCAGTATGTCATGTTTTGCTTAGAAACGACCAAAATGAAGTACAGGAATATATATTCTTCGATTATTTTAAAAATTAAAAAAATTGAGGGTAATTCTTTCATAAAAATTTAAAAATAGACTAATCCTATGGATCCAATTTCTTACATGATCTAATTTCTATCCTAGCTAGCTAGGGCTGCCTATACTAGATTGCGTTATGAACTGCCCAAGAAAACTGAACTTAACCATATGATAGTTGACTTGTCATGTTTTTCTTATCTCTCAATTCTATATTACTTTGTAACTTCTTTTTTTTTTTTTTTGAACAAACCATCGTACTATAATGCATACCAAAAATAACAAGAAAGTAGAACCGCCCATGTTCCCGCCCCATTTTCAGAGGTCAAAGATTATTTCCATCTTAAAAATTAAAATTGGTATCAAACTCAATTAATAACTTGTTGGATCAAACATTTATTATAATTATGAAATAGAATATACTTCCTCCGTTTTAAATTATCTGTCGTTTAAGGTAAATGGTACAAGAATTAAGGTAGTTATTAAATAACATCAATTATGATAAAAAATAATTATATTTGATTAAATTACCCTTATTAAAGTCAATTTAAACTCTTGTTACTGTTATATTAAAGATAATAATAAATAAGGATAACGTTAAAAAAATAACAATTAATACTTCATTGGTAATATAAAACAACAGATAATTTGAAATAAAATAAAGTTTTTAAAATGACAGATAATTTAAAACGAAGAAAGTAACTTATTTTATAAATTCGTATATATGTGATTGTGATTCAATCATTATTGATAATTAAATAATTTTTTATTATAACAATTTTTGTATAACTTTAATTTATCAATCTTAAGTAAATTAATTTAATATATATATAGGGACAAAATTAAAAAGTTAATTGATATATACTTAATTAATTCTTATTGATTTAATATACAACAAATTAATAAACTAAATATATAATAAATTATCTCTATTTAGTATAAAAAATTTCAACATAAACATGTATGAGAATTCATTTGTTCGACTTTCTGGCACCATCTACCAAATTTTTGCTTCTAGCACAACATTTTCATGCCCAAGTACAAAAGTAACCAGATAAAACCTGGACAAGCCAATGAACGTGGATGGAAAATTTGGTTGCCTTTATTTATTGGCTGATTCTAAGCTACGGCCCACTTTGGGGCGGTAGAAATTTTATTTATTTTTTATTTTTTTATTTATTTTTTATTTTTTTATATTAATAAATTATTATTTATATTATAAATTTTTAAAAATTTTTTAAAATATTTTTATATTTTTAAAAAATATTTTTGTTTATAAATAAATAATATTAAAAAAATTATAGATGAATAATATATAAAAAATATTTTAAAATATTTTAAAAAATTATATGACATAAATAATAATTAATTAATATTAAAAATTAAAAATTAAAAAAAATTAAATTTATTTACCAAAATTATGCTACAACTATATTTTTAAAACTGTAGTATAACATGTGCCCTGGTTATTCCCGCCAAGCCGTTTCGGCACCCTAGCTATCATATTTCGCCGTTTCATAATATATTGCTTGTGAGAGTGAGAGAACAGAGAAGCAACCCACTGCCCTCACAATCATTATAATATTATTTTTATTGTGATGCTACTATCACTAGATTGTGCTATAATTCCTTGATCTTACTGGGAACTAGTATATATGGATGTAGCGTACACAACTATGCACTAATTAAAAATTCGTTAGTGCTCCAATCGTAGTACCATAATCTATTATTATTTTGAAGAGTTTGAGTTTCAATGAAGAAAAGTACAAGACGACTTATTTTTATTATATTTAGTTTATGTATGACAACGTTATTTTAATTAAAACTCACATTTTTTTCTTAATACAATGTATCTAACGCCACATAACATGCATTAGTGTGTGATTATTTGTATAAGCAATCTTTAATCTTTTCTTTGTCACTTATGCACCTCCACAAGGTTGACCCTTTCTCTAATTCTTTAGCATTCAATAAAATATTTTATATTGCTAATGGCAGATAACTCATGGATTAAGATTAAGTCATATTAATATATAACATGACTAGTTTTATTAGGATTATCTTTGTCGTTTATTCACATTAAACGATTAGAATAATTTTTTTTTTCTATCATAATATTTGTTTCGTCCTAATTGTCTAAAGTGAATAAAAGACATATATAATTTTAACATGACTAATTATGTTATACTAGATCTGATCTCTCACATAGTCATATAATTGGATTCAATTCTTTATAGTAATAACACGTTATTTGAGTATGTATGCCAAATAAATATGTATCATAATTGGTGTATATATTTAACCTATAAGCAGTGAAAAAAATGATTATTAACAGTGAAGCAAATAACCATCCATGTTTATAATTCATTAGGGTCAAAGTGAATGAGGATTTGCGGCTAAATGTTTGTGGAACAGCATACAGAACCTATGGGCTATGGAAATGGCGTGCAGCCGCATTTAGGGGCATGCTTATAATTGTTGTTAATTGATTTAGAAGAACGGTTTACAAAGAATGAATGATATTTATATATTATTTTATTAATTTTTTATACATTTTATTTTTAATTATTAATAAAGACAAATTTAAAAATCATTTAAAGGAGGGCTTAGAGAGGAAGAATTAGAAAAATTTGATAGGATTAAAAAAAAAGATGAACCAATTAAAAAAAGACGCTTACATAAAAAAGTAATATATTCTTTTATTTATATGTTTAGTACTATTATTATCATAAATTAATAAATTAAGTAAAATAAAAATATTAAAGGAGGGTCTAGGAAAATTATGAAGGAAATCTCTAACTATAAATTACTAGGAAAGATAATTAAGTACATATTAAGGTATGTTTTAATTATCAAATTACTAGCGCAAAAGAATATAATTATCAACTTAGGACAAACTATTATAAGATTAGAGAGGAGAAAGGTCAGGCCTCATTTACTCCCTTGAATTGACGTTATTTATTAATATATAATAAAATAATAAATAAATAAAATAATAAAATAATACATATAAAAATAAAAATAATATATAAATATCATGATAAAAAAAATCGTATAGGCCATTTGGGCTTTTACCTCCTCGGTTCCCTAACGGGGTAACGACTTTACCTGTCGACCCAATCATGTAAAAGCGTAATTTTTGTTTGGTTTAAAATATTGAAAAGAAACAAGGATGTTCACACAGCCTCCCCATAATTAGACGGTGCCACGTGTCTTGACAGTGATGGAATATTTGCTCTACTCCAATCCGAAGCCTTTATGTAGTTCACACACCAATTAATTTTTTAATATTTTTAAGAAATATTTGTTTATACTCATAAAATATTAAAACCTTGACAAAGTTAAAAATAATTAAACAAGAAAATATAAATTATAATCTTATCATATAAGTAAAATTTTGGTACCTCATGAGTATTACAGAATTCCCCATTTTTAAATGATTTTATAATTTTATAATAATTTAAATAATATCAAAAAATAAAAAGTAAAATAATTTTAAATATATAGTATTTAAAAAAATATTTAAGCATAATTAGTTATTTTATCCTCTATTTTTATACAGTAATTTCACCATTAAAATAAACCTAATAATTTTAACTCTATTTTATATTCGTTTTACTACATTAATAAATGCATAAGCAATGTCTTCGTCGACTCATAACTCATATGGTGGGGGCTTTAGAACTGTAGCGGCGAGCCTATGAGATTGTTTGTTTGTGGAAGCGCACATGGAGATTAGGTACAAGTCATATGGGGGCCCCGGAGACTGAGACACGTGTGGAGAAACCAGTGAGCAAAGTCACAGACACGCGCCTGGCATGGTACTCCTTGCACGAGACTTGGCGTATTCGCCTTGTGGTAAGGCACATGCAAATGTGGTCCCTTTTAGCCATTGGTAGGTTGCACGTGCCTCAGGCGGCCAGCAACGACTTGACCTAAACAGCATGGGTGGTCGTTTTGGACCATAGGAAACCGGCATTAAGTGCTTGTGAGTTGTGATCTTACTATCCGACAATGTGATTGGATTTCATTCGACGTTGGCTCCTCGCCCTATTGAGTTTGGTCTATGCAGTTTTCAGTCTATGGTTGTTGATTAATTGTGCACCTTTGTCATTAATATATAATGAATAAGTCCCTAAAATAACAAAACCTAGAATCAGGCTAACTTTCTTTTGTAAAATTAGTCTACTTTTCTTGAGCTTTTGAACCACCCTCTTATTTATCTATTTTCATAGGAGGGAATGTATATTACTTAATAAAAATATGACTATCTGCCTGACGTGAGTTTTGATTTCATTCTTGGATAAAAAAGTTCTGATACTATGATGAATATCAAGTAGTCTTAACTCATCTTTTAAAAAAATGTTTTGAAATGTGAGAATTGTCTCACTTTTATAAATAACACTTAATAATTTTTATTTAAAAATATGAAACTTTTAACATTTTAACATTTGTTGTCTCAGGTTCTTAGTCTAAACCTTACTTTATATCATGTTCACAACGTGAGGATCCATGAACCAAAAATTTTAGAAGATTAAGTATATGTATATTAAATTAATGAAAATTATATATTTATTGGGATTTATTTTTAATATATTTATTTTTCACTAACTTAATGTATATAAACAAATTACATCTTTAGAATTTCTCTCCAACTAGGGATAAGTTTGATCTAATTTTAAGTTTTATTTCCTCTATGTATTTTAAAAAAGTGTACCATTAGGAATTATTAAGAAAATTTTAAATAGATTTAATTTACAAATTTTTTTATAAACCAAGTTAATGGTTAATAAAGACATAAATTATGTTAGATTCATTGAAATTAATTTAATATATTTATATGTTTATTTACAATTGTTATGATTTGAATATCTTTTATAAATTAAATTTATTTTAAAAAAATTAAAATTATTATTAGACCCAATAAATCGTCCAAACACGGGAGTTGTGTATCGTAACAATGCATTAAATGATTCTGACTTAGTATGAACTTGCATTTAAGATATAAAGATGTGGCAAACTAAAAAACAAAATAGAAGCTTCACCTAATTTGTTATTCTCCTATTCTTATTCTCACGCCCATTGATTCTTGTATATTGAAAGAAAATTCAATTCAACTTTATGATCCCATTCCCCGCTCTGATTGAAATTCAGACAAATGCCTCGTCTCGTGAAGTTCTTAATGACATTGGAGAAAGTTATTTAGATTCAAATTTACAATCTCCACTGGAATTTTCTGATTGAAATTCAGAGAAATGGCTGGTCTCGTGAAGCACTTATTGAGGTTGGAGAAAGTGATTTAGATACTTAAAAGCATGTCACAAATGTTAGAGACAAGTTATGATACCACCAATACAAAGTAGGGAATCTCTTATTAGTCAGAAGCACTATGATTGACGTTCATATTGGTTATATCCTAATTATTTATTTATTTAAACGATTAAGATAATATTATTATTTTATTCTCTATCATCTTAAAATTATATTTTAACTTATTTTAATTGTTTATAATTTATAAGACTTAATTATATTAATTATTAATATGAGTAAATCCTCATCTTCTTTGAGTTTTACATTGGATGCTAACACACTAGATCCATCTCGCATTAACCAATCAATGTTCTCCCCAAAAAGCAAGCCTACATTTTCAATATTCATTTGACCAATTCTGCAAAAAGGTCGTTGGAGTTTGGTTTGACTGAAGAAGAAGAAGAAGAAATATCAAAGCTTTAATTAATATGTTATTTATACAAAGGGGATTTTCCCAAGTTTAAACAGAAAATAGAATGATAAGGAATTAATTGAGGATATTTATATTCTTGTATGAAAGGTACCCAGCAGAGACAAGGCTCCTATTTATTGTAGTAGGGGAGACAAAGCAGTCGGCGAACGGGTGGGTGGGTGACGGCACAGAGAAAGAAACGAGAGTTTAATTTGGTGTGTTTTTCCTCCTCCCAACTTTGAAAACTCGTTTTTGTTTGGGTTTATTAAATTTTTTTTAAAAAAGATTTTTGTTAAGGAGAAGTTGTTTTGTATTTAAATGTAATAATTAAAAAAATTTTTAAAAAATGATGAATAATTTTAAAAATAAAAGTTTTTTATTTTTTTATTTTTTTATAAGTAAAAATTATAATTTTTAATTTTTGTTATAAGAAATTTTTTTTATTTTTTTTATTTATTATTTTTTTATAAGTCTAAATAAATAAATATATTTTTGTCATAATGTATTATATTTTAAAAATAAGTAACTTATTTTTAAAATAATTTTAAATAAATAGAGCTATAATGTCTTTGTAAATATTTACTTTTAAAAGGATTAAGGTTGTTTTAAGCTTATTAAATAGTCATGATTTAATTTTAATTTTTTAAAATATTTTTTAATTTTTTAAAAAATTATAATGAGAATTACAATTTCTTAAATGAGAGTCCAAACAATTATGTGGGATTCGTTTTCATTTTAGAATGATTAAATTATTAAGTAAATAAATACTGAAAATAAAAAAAGAAACAAAATAGTAAAAGAGAGAAGGAAAGTTGGGAGGTTAGCTTGAGAGAACAGAGGGATTAAGTCAAGTCATGTTGATCTTTTTACAGAATCATTTAATTTGCAATGATTTGAGGCGCTTGGTCAAAGAGTGTAGATAGCCTCGCAATTAATTACAGTGCAAAGAAAGGAAATGCATCGAAGACAAAACGCTCCGTTCATAATCATGACGGAAATAAAACCCTTCGTTTCTCTTTAATCATTATGCTCAGCTTTTGATACTATTTTGTCTTGCCTTTTCTAGAAAGTATTCAAGACTTCCAAAAAAAAATAATAAAGTATTTTAAATTTACTGTTTGGCAAACACATATAAATAATTGGTTTATTTTCATTGCCCCTACTCCCCTTAACTTATTTTTAGTTAAATTATTATTTTATTCTCAATTTTATTTTTTATCCATTTTCATCCCTTAGTTTTTTTTTTCATTCATTTTAATCTTTTAATTTTTTAAATTTTAAATAAAAAATCGTTACTTCATCAATTAAATTAATGACAGTGATAACGTAAATCCTTACATGTTTGTTAACTGAATTGTTAGTACTAATAATTTAAGACTTATTTAAAATGTTTAAAACCTTAAAAGATCAAAATACAACATAAATAAATAATTAAAGGAATAAAATAATAATTTTTTGAACATTCTTTTTTGTATAATTTGGGTCTTTACTGTCAGTTTTTTGGGTCTAATTATCAATTAATTGGGACTCTTTTTGGGTCAAAAGCCCATGTAGTGAAGGTAGGCCCAAAAAGCCCGCCCTTTTTTTTTCGTGTCAGCTCATAGAAGCCAAGCTTAAAGTTAGTAAACTATATACACCAAATCACACCTTTACAGGCCTGTTTTCTAAGCCCAGGTGAATTTACTTTGGGCCGGTCTAGGAATTTGCAAATTGCAATGGAAAGGGGCATATTGGCCACCGCAAAGAGAGTACTTACAGTTACAATCTAGAGAATACGCCGTTGTGACGAGCAGGAGATCGAGAGAGACAGTGAAAAAGAAGGAATAGCAGCGTGAGAAATGCGGAAGTTTGATCCGTGGCCGGTTTTCTTCAAGCGAGAATGGAACCGGAACTGGCCCTTCCTCGTGGGATTCGCCATCACTGGTTCCGTAATCACCAAGCTCACCCTTGGGCTAACTGGTAAACCTACTCCGATCTCTCCCTTTTACCCATTATTTCGTGTTGTTTCAGAACCTTGATCTTGTATAGAACCTAAATTTTTGTGGCCTAAATTTCTGCAGAGGAAGATGCTAAAAATTCACCCTTCGTTCAGAAGCACAAGAGGTAACCACCCCCCTGCTGTACCTTAGATATATATTTTTTTCCCGAATTTCTTTTGTTGTTTTTAATAGAATAAATTGATGTTTTGGTCAATGAGTCTCCAAAATTAAATCCTTTAAACTTTAATTGCGTTTCAATTTTGTTGTATTTTACTAAACAGATATGATTCATATCCGATCATATGATGTAAGTGATGATATGTAGTGGCCATATAACTAATACTATGTTGGTAATTAGAAAATTCATTATTATGTGTCATCAATTCGGTCAAATCGTGATTACTTAAGTTAGCGAAGGGTTAAAATTGAAATGTAATTGAAGTTTGGAGTACTATATTGAAAAGTTTAATTTTAAGGAACTCAATTGTGACTAAAATATCAATTGACTCTTTTTATCTATGATACCAAACTGCGTCTCCTGTTTCTGATTTTTGGAAGTTTAAACTTTTAACCCAGTGGAACTTAGTAGATGGATCTAGTACAAATATAATATCCGTTTAGTTATATATCAGAAATTGACAGTTCTATTACTATATCTTAGTTGTAATTTTGGTTTTTCATTTTTTTCTTGGAGCAACCAGTAGAGCAAAACTAGCCTTGAGATTTTTGTACCAATATGAAAAGAGCCCCAGGATTCAATGTGTAAGAAGAAATCAAAAAGAGGGAAATTAATAGTTGAAGAACTTGATATTTTGGTTCTATTAGCCTTCAAGAATTACATTTTGTTCCATTTGCTTGCTATACTGGGTTGATATTATATAGAAGCAAATATTATTTTATCATTTGATACCTAAATATTAACCGTGGTAGTAGTTCAAAGTTGCAAAACTCCAAGTTCAGAAGCGATTTCTGTGGTGCTATGTCTCTCTAGGCTCTATCTCTGTCTCATTTCAGCTTTATTCCATAGATGTGGCAGTAATTATGTGTAGTTAAGTTTGATACTTATATTAGATCTCAATTAGATCTAATATTGTGGATAGGTGTCTAATTTTCAAGTTTATGATTGCAAAATATCCAATACATGGTAAACTTCAACTTAATGGTGATAAAATCACAAGAGTCAAAGTAGGATAAAATTTTGGGTTCCAATGATCATCAAGTGTTTCGGGCATGAAATTAATCGATTATGTTTTAGGAAATTACATCATATGGTCTCAAATCTTGAGAAGATATACGTAGCTTTCCTTGGCTGGTTTTATAAATGGACAAAACTTAGGTACAGCTAGTTAGGTGTTTGTCATTAGATTTTTCAATGAATCAGTAACATGTGTATTAATAGATATTAATGAAAATAGTAAGTTGGATGAATGAAAAAATTTATCACACGTCATTCATTGATTAGGTTATCTGTTAATGTGTCATTTGTTGAAATCAGATGGATCAATTTTCCGATGAAATCACCACTACCATTAATTGCTTACTATTACTTTAAATCTGGAACTCTTACTAACCCTTACATTGAGATGCTGATGAGTGTTAATTACTTAATTCTATATGAATGTTGCTTCATCTTATTTTCTGCTTATAGATTCTCCGTTTTTTACCTGATTTTCTCGATACTCTATTTCATTGTGTCACTAGTTAAATTCTAAAATTATGACATTGGCATGCATACTAGTTCATATATTCTGTTAAAATTGTGCTATCTTCTTCCTATTTGTTCCAGGTGATTTTTGAATAGCAGTGTGGGCCTCCAGCTTCGCACTTCAAGAGAACTGCTTGTCTTGGTTTTAGGATTGTAATAACAGGAGAGAGATGTTCCAGATACTTTCCCCATGTTTCATTTCCAATATTTGTTCTGTACTAAAATATGCTTGAAAAGTTCCTTACTAAGCAGTGCAGAATTAATGGAATCACTTCATGATTATTTCATTGTAATAGTTATCTTACCTGAAATTTCTCCATTAGGCATAGTTTTGTGTTTGTTCGCAGCCATAATCTTAGGGAAAATAAAATAGTGGTTAATAAGTTTGAGCCCTCTGATGGTTGTTGGTGAGCAATTTTTTGGGATTTATCATCCTTGAAAATCGCTCGTCTCCAAACCATTTTGTCTTCTCTTGTAAATCGTTTAGTCTTCCTATTATCCGAAGGTTTACCTATGTGAATAAATTGAATTCTACGTTTGCTCTTAGGAAGAAATTCATTATTTCTAAGCTAGCCAATTGTTTTGCAAACAAGCAACTGATTAATTTGTTTCATTCGAATTAAATTTTATTCTTTGTACAGAATAAAAAAGAATTTGATTACCATTTGATCTTGAGATTTTTTGGAAAAGAAGAATGCCTTTTTAAGCTGCATTCAGTTATCCAATTACGAAGGGGTGGTACTTTTTGGGGCTTGGTAACCTTGAATCTCACCATTGCCTAGCATCTATTACTGTAAGACGACGTTACTTAACACAGAACTTAATAATGAAAGGCTCGACACTTTATGTAACAGTCACAAGGAGAGAATGAAACACACGGATTTGAGAGTAAGGATGTGTTGAGAACTGGGTCATTGGCTTTATATTATTGTCGATTTATTTCTTATTAGTATTGTGACATTTTATCGACCTTGAGGTAGGAGGTGGTTTCTTAGAAATTGAATTTCTTACTTATTTAAATGTGAGTGATCTTGGTACCACTTGTCTTAACGTCAAGTTGGAGACTCAGTGCTTAACATAAGCGTCAGCTTTTGGTATCCTACCAAATCTTATTATTTGTTTGTTCTCGTACCAGTGTTGTGACACTTTTACCAAGTTAGTTGAATGGTTGGAGGGCAATTTCCCAAAAATCGAACCCATTTCTTATTTAAAGGTGGGTGATCCTAGTACCATATTGCTAGGGGACAAATTCACAGTAGCATGAAGTCAGGGACCTAGTCCTCAACAGGATGCATTAAGGTAGAGCCAAATTGGACAAAAGCAAATAAGGGGCTACCAAAGTCAGTATTGTGGATTTTGTTTAGCAGTGGAGAGAGAGTGAAACTTTGTGAAAGAGGCATGACCCTAAGAGCATTATAAGTTAGGTAACACTCTTCTACCGCCCCACTTTTGGGGCGATAAGGGATACAGCCACTCACAAAGAATGGTGAGCCGCACTGTCATACATTATAAGTGACAATGGCGGTAGGATAGATATCATCTTATAAGTTGCCCGTGTGGGGATAAATAACACTCCCCACAAGTTGTGAACCAGTAACTACCACACTCTTGGATATTGAATTTTTTTTTTTAAACAAATTTTAGAATGCGTTTAGGAGATGTTTGGTATACTGTAATATTATATATTATAGTATTTTAGATATTATGGTATAAGATATCAAATTATAAAATATAGTGGTATCTAAGATTTTTATATTTAGTTTGACAATTAAAAATTATTTAAAAAAATACATTTTGGTATCTTATATAACATAAACATCTTAAATAATAACATACTAAATATAGATATATTGAATGTTTAGTATAATTCAAAATAATAAGATCAAGATGATGGTATACTAAACTTAATCTAGTTCTAAAATATAATTCAATCTTAATAATTAGACCACCCTTTCTTCGACTTAAACTCTTTTCTCTCCAACACATCTTGGCTTAATTAATTCCGCATCTATACCGTGAGAGGTCTATTTGTAGGGTTATTCTCATTACAAGAGAAAAGGCAAATCTGGTTTAAATTAATCATCCTCTCAGCCGTCCATAGTAAACAAACAAAGAAGCAGATAAGCTAAAATATTAGGAGGAAGGTGGGAGAATGAGGCACTATGTCAGAATTATTTGAAAAAAATTGTGGCTCTTAATCCACTATATTTCTCAAATTAAACTGACAAACCAATGCGATATTATTTTATGCAAATTGCATCACCAGTTTGAATGGTTGATACATGATTACAACAGATGTTTAGGTATTCAAATCCAACCCACTAAGCCCACCTTCTTCCATCGTTACCTACTTAATTTTCAATTACCATTAACAACTCATTATAGCTCTTAACAAATTATAAGACAATAATGCTTAGGCTGTTCGTCCTTAAAAGTGCGACTATCATATCGCATAACCAAACGTGATTGTCAGCATCGTTGCAGCGTCATCCATAAAAATACTATTAAAACTCTAATTTCTTAGTTTTGGATGGATCAAAACGCTTTAATTTATGTAACTTAGTTATCAATGTTAGGGTTTTTTGTTTTGCCATTACTTTGTTTTGAAGAAATATCTTTTTCCCATTCATCTTTAGAATCTGTTTAGATCTCATAATCCCAGATGCTAACCAGCTCACAAAGACGAATCAACAAAAAGGTGGTGAACCTAGTCTACAGCAAAAATTAACACTAAAATTTTTTATAAAGAGTTCGGTAATATATTATTGTTAGATATATCTTTTTTTTATGATTTAATTGATAAATAATTAAAATAAAATCTCAATATTTATTTAATGTTAAAACACTCAATATCTTAAATTGAGTTTTATGTAGAATTACTTTTTGTCTTATATAGGTTAAGATGATTATATGAAACCATATTCTTAGTATTGTCAAAACGGGCGGACGGGTTATACCCTTTTTGTTGAATTTCTATTTGAAAGTTTTAACACAGCCCTTTAGGACTTGAGGGCCTAAGCATATTCAAACGGGTTTACTTAAAAAAATTAACAAAAAATGATAAAATACACAAAAATTATTTACAAAAATCAACAAAAATATATTTTAAATTATTCAAAATAATTATATATAAATAAAAATAAATTATTCATAATAAACAATAAGTAAAAATTAAATAATAATAATAATATAATAAAATTATCCTAATTCAACATTATAAAATAAAACATCTATCAAGCATCATATTTAACAATGATATTTAAATCTATTTTAGATGTTATATTCATTTAGTCTTTTAGATCATCTTCATCTATTATATAAAAAGAATGATATTTTTAATATTGTAATATATTCATATGCTATTTAAAATAAACAAATTAAAAAATTATTAAAAAATAAAAATTCAAACTAGCTGATCGAACCCTACCCTCCTTTGACTAAGTCCTCATATGCCTACTTAAATTTAAGCTCGCTTAAATTTAGACATTAATTTTTAAGGTTATAATCCTCTAAAAATGAGTTAACCTGTCAAATGAAATTAAAATTGATAGTGCCACAGACTGCACAAGCAACTGTGTCCCATAATAATCACATGGAGTAATCTTTCAGCCAACGAGAACCATTCGGGCCTGAGAAAACCATAATCCTGGTTCGTGGGATCATGACCTTTCATCCCCAAAGCAAGATAATCATTAATCATAATAATTTTTTTTTAAAAATATTCTGAATGAACATAAATTCACAATCCTCAACTATAATGAACCCAGCCCCAGTAACCATCCAGGTCCGGTACACATCACAGCCGGAGTAAATAATGCAAATGTCGGTTCGGTCCAAGAGATAGGACAACGATTGATGGACCCACCACCAAGGATTGGTCGGTGATTGTGGCACCTTCAGTCTCGTCCTTGCCTATAACATCACATCACGCCGTACACGTGGCTTCACCGGAATAAACCGGAGGCCGCCGATTGGCCCTCCAGACAATTGACAGGCCGAAACAAAAGAAAAGCCCACCTGCTTTTTTTGGATTAATCTTCCTTCCCCTCGTGGCTGTCATAACTCCGTTAACTGGGTGAGCTCATTATATATAACCGGCCTTCGAGCCAAGTTAAGAGGAAGGAGCTACCTAGATATAGCAAAACCAGAATTTTGGGCACTCTAAGCTTGAAAATCTCGAAGCAAGTAAAAGATGCCGATTTCTAGAATAGCCATAGGAAATGCATCGGAATTCAGCCAACCTGATGCTTTTAAGGCTGCCCTCGCTGAGTTCATTTCAATGCTCATCTTTGTCTTTGCTGGGGAAGGATCTGGCATGGCTTTTAGTAAGGCCTGCTACCTCTTTTAAATTGTCTTGCTTCCCAATTATTCTCTTTCTCTTTTCAAAAGCATCCATGCTTTATATTAGTGACTATTTGGACAGTAGTGAAGCCTCTTAACCGTGATGTTTTGTTTGGCAGACAAGCTGACAGACAATGGTGCAACAACACCAGCTGGCCTAGTGGCAGCAGCACTGGCTCATGCCTTAGCACTGTTTGTGGCAGTCTCTGTTGGTGCTAACATTTCGGGTGGGCATGTCAATCCTGCTGTTACATTTGGAGCCTTTGTTGGTGGCCACATCTCCCTCATCAGAAGCATTTTGTACTGGATTGCCCAATTGCTTGGTTCTGTGGTTGCTTGCTTGCTCCTTAAATTCGCCACAGGTGGACTGGTAAGACAGTAATGATGTTAGGCCACAACCTCACATCCACTAAAATACACAACTATATTTTCTTGCCATTGACCTATGACTAATGCTATAACTACTTGAATTTAAATACAAACACTTCAATAGTTTATTCATAGTCTTTAAGATAACTTCTCAAATCAATGATGCAAAAAAAAAGTGTTTTTCTGAAGCTACAAAGTTATACAAATAGTATTCAAAACAATGCTACACACACCTTAGTTAGAAATTAGAATCATAATTATCCTCACTTAACCCACATAACTTCATCTAATAAAAAGAAATAAATTAAATAATAGGTAGTATCGTGTCATAAAAATTTATGAGCTTTTTCTCTCTCTTTTTTAATTCAGTCTTTTTATGCTGTTTTTTGAAATCTGATTTTTCTTTTCATTTTACATTGCAGGAAACAGCTGCATTCTCACTGTCTTCTGGGGTGGGAGCATGGAACGCAGTTGTATTTGAGATTGTAATGACTTTTGGTTTAGTTTACACAGTGTATGCAACTGCGGTGGACCCAAAGAAGGGTGACATTGGAATAATTGCTCCAATTGCAATTGGTTTCATTGTGGGTGCTAACATCTTGGCCGGTGGTGCCTTTGACGGTGCATCCATGAACCCAGCAGTCTCTTTTGGACCTGCTGTTGTTAGCTGGACATGGGATAACCACTGGGTCTACTGGCTCGGTCCATTCGTTGGTGCTGCTATTGCTGCCCTTGTCTATGAGATATTCTTCATCAGCCAAAACACCCATGAACAGCTCCCTACCACAGATTATTAGGAGCCAAACTCCCCCCACTATGTTTAAGTTGAAAGTGGGTTTGGTTTCTTTGGCTTCATATGCTCTGGATGCTCTCTGTTGTTTGCATTTTGTTGTTTTCAATTGTTGATTCCCGTGAACTTTGTCCTGTTTTATAAGATCATTTTATCAAGTAATGCCCATTTGTACTCAACTTAAAGTTTTAGCATCTCACCGCAAAAGAAAGAAAAAGAAAATAGTCAAACTTCAGCTCTGCTTAATATACTTCAGGAACTCTTACATAAATATCCTCTGAAACAGGAGGAAATTGCTGCACTTAAGCTAAGCTCATATCAGACTATCAAGGAAACAATGTAGAGCTATGACCAACACTAAAGGATTAATACCAAATAATGAAAACTAAAGTACACTACTGCCAACAAGCAACTCTGAATGCCATGTTTTAGAATGAATCAGTGAACTAACCAATTGTAAATAATCTAACATTTCTAACCTATACAAGTTACAACATAGTCCAATGCGGTTGGAATCTGTATAAATCACTGCAGTGTACAGGCAGTATTTTATAAATAATAACTTACTTTCTTCCAGTTCCTGCGATGGTAATCAGAATTACAAGCAACAATTCCATTATTTTGCACTAAATTCCAGTCAAGTGCAAAAATACCAGTAAGACGCAAGTAAATTTCAGAATGGCCATTGTCACAAATGCCACATACAGAAAGTTACCATCTCAAATCTCAAATGAATCTGTTGGGAACCCAAAAGAAACTGATGGAAAACTTCTACTATTCTGATAGGATAATCTGCACTTCACTATTACAATTGTCCAACAGTACACAAACACATCCTATAACTACTCTGAAACAGAGGAATCAATAATATAGAACAACAACTCCAACAGAGACTTAATATCTAAAAACAAAGTATCAACACATAATGATAGAACATATAACCCAGTACCTGGACACTCCCATTCCTATCATTTGAGAGGCTAGGACTCTCCCCAAATCCCAATTCAATATCTGCCCCCCTTTCCCTCCCCTTATTCTCTGTTAAATAGAATAATATTACATAACTTCCCCACAACTTCCCCTAACTTCTCCACATAACCACTCCCCTATTTCCTATGTCCTTTTTACCCCTGGGTTCTAACAGAATCACTTTATCAATGTGCATGCAAGTAAATGTCGAAGCTGTAATGGTCGATAAAGTATAATAACCAAGAGTTCTACTCTTCACGTTCTTTTCTTCTCATGGTGTTTATGGAGCTTTGCTCGCCGTTGCTTGAACAAATGTAGATAAAGCTTCAACCAGAGGAATGGGTAAAATAGAAGTACAACCTGATTCAGAGATTTCAAGCAGGAAAAAAAAATAAGAATAAGCAATTCACTAAAGCAGATAACTAACAAAAGAGATCAAATACAAATTAATAAGGAAAGAAGTCAGGACATTTTTTTGCAACTATTTCTCAGCTATGTTTTTCTTATTTCTTTCTTGGTTTCTATCTTTCTGATCCATTATAGAAAGTCCGATAACAAAAAATCCAATCTATTTTGACCAAGTAAATCCATAAATAATAGCCACCAACTAGCAGCTTCAATTGGGGATTTGGGGTTGAGAATTATGAGTTAATCATTTATGATTAAACTGGGTATATATCACAGTACAAGAACAATATGCAGACACCTAATGACTATCATGGCTGCCAGAAAAGTGGGAGAGTGGCTCAAATGAGAGAACTCTCAGCCTTTGAGCAGTTAAATGAATTTTCCTAATAGATATAAAAACTAAATGTAAAACTTACCTTGAGGAAATCATAATAACTGAATGGAAGAACTGAAAAAGTATCTGCATAGAGGTTCTTCTTCTTAATAATAGGAAGTGCTTGATACATGAGCCACACTGCATGGTAAGTAACAGATCAGTTGCACTAGTTTATACTAAAAGTGATGACATCGGATAAGAAAGGAATGGGCCAGTAGTTAAAACGTAACAGCAATACTAATATCAGTTGCAAATTCGTTTAGAAACAAAAATTAGAAATAGGGATATATAGATATGGACTCACTTTCGCCGGGACCCACTCCCAAAGGATACAGTACAATAAACGCAGTGTACCTAATCCAAAAAATAAAGCATCAAGGTTAGACTTGGAAAGTGTATTCTACCAACATAAAAAAACTTTTTAATCTGGTATTCTATGACTTCATGTACATAATTTAAGATAACAAGGAGTAAGAAGTAGGAAAAAGACCTGAGATAGGTGATCCAAGAAGGACAACTTCCGATGCAACTAAAAGCATAATGTGGATATCTAATTACCTGCATCTCCAAGATTACATTCCTGTCATTTTTCTTATTAGGCATGGTAGTGCTATATTAGTCAATAACATAATGATCATCTGTTGCAAACGTAACAAAACTCAAGTGTCATAGAAGAAAAAATTAAGCTGGAGTACTCACCATGTACTAACTACATATAACTCAATATTCTCTTTACAAAAAACTTTAGAAAAAACTGTACTATGTTATTTATATGGTAGAAGACATCAGATGTAAAGGGGTTAAAAAAATTATTTGAAGTTTTATGAGATAAAAATCTGTAACAAACAGTGAAATGTTAATAATAGTTTGTTAGTTACAACCAAATTTCTAAAAATGCTACTTTTTAATTGTGCTTTAAATTTAATAAAGTGCATATCACTAGTAGAAATAGTCTCATTAATGTTTTTATTTTCCTTGATATATACATTTATATGTGACAGTGAATATCTCTAAATTGTTTTGAATGTTCTAGTAACTCATAACTGTTTACACAGCAAGGTTCCTAGACTTTGAGAAAGGAGAGTATGCTAGTATACAAAAGAGCTGCATTCAATCAGAAAGTAAATTACCTCACTTATGCTCCATGCAAGGAAAGTGATAAAAACTGATGGCAACTCCTGGACCTAGAGATAACACATACAGTGTGGCAACTGGCAACTATGAGATAATATCTGTGTGTGATTGTCAATCATTGCATAAACAAAAAGCTACTAAAAATAGACTGAATGGCTTCACATAGAAGAAGTGAATTAGGAAATTAAATGCATTAATCAAGTACAAATATATTGCTTAAATTATGCCACAACACAAATTCAAAATAATCTATAAAACCTCATCGAGTTTATGAACGACTGCCAGCAGAAAGTGGACCCTTCCTCCCCATTGCATTAAAGGAAGCAATGCTCCACTTGGCACAATACCTAGAATTCGAAAACATTATGTCCTATAATGCTTTTTAAATTGAAATTAATCATCTTCTAATTAGAAAGCCCATCATCAACAGTAAACCTACCAATGGCTCCATGAATGACTTCCAAGAATGCAGCGCATTGCAGCAAATCTTTAATAAGATAGTGAATAAGACCAATTATATGTTTGAAGTGAGAAATTAAATCATACATCTGCTTAGGTGTTGAGGAATTCCAAACAAAAAAGAAATTCAAAACATATCTTGCAAGGTTATTCACCTTCCCTTAATTCTTAGGAACACAAATGGAAGAAGTGGGATGGAATGGTTGAAATGAGGAGTGAAATTCATTATATGGCTTTGTAAGAGAATAAAGACGAAAGAATGAAAATGAAGTGATCACCATTTGCATATCTTTTTCACAATTTTTTTTTTTTTCATATTTGAGCTGAAAATAAGGTGAAAATGGAGAGGCCACCCTTTGCATCCCATCCTTTACAAATTCTGCCTTATTTTCATTGAAATCAAAACAAGAGAAATGGAAATAACTTTTAATCATAACATTTTTCACATTCTATACCAAGAATGGACAAGTGAAAAATCAAACATTTCCATCCCTCTCCATTTTCACTCCCATCTCTATTTTCCGCCTAGCCTTCCCATGCATACAATGAAACGGTGGGGGATTTGAGATAATGAGGGGAACATTTCATGATTCTTCATATGCCCGGAACTAACTGTCAAAAACTAAACCCAATCAATTTATTCGTAAGTAAGTGAAGAACTAATAGTTCCTTTCGATGATTTCAGTTTAGTCATCAAATTCTTTTTATTTCTTTATTTGTATTCATACTGTTATGTCTAGTTTTTGAAGGGTTAGAGAAAATTGAAAGGCAGAATGAAAGAAGAGACAGACTTATTAGCTTGCCGGAAGAAGCATAAGCTCCATTAACAGAGCGAGTGGAGAAAAGATTGGTCAAAATCGTAAAGAGGGCAAAGGTCCTGGCACAAAATAAGAAACACAGTAAAGGAATCAGAAACTCAGAAAGAAGGGGAAGAGTGGAAAAGAAATTATGAAAAAGAGAGATACCATCCGATTGCCTGAAGAGAGTTGTAAGCGAGGAGATAGAGTGTGGACAGACGAGGCATTGTATTTGTGGACGTGGTAATCCACTCTGCCTTCAAACTGCCTCATAACTCCGCGCTTTTCATTCAGTTTGTCTGTTACGAAAAACTCATAAATAATAGTTTACATCTTTTATTTTTGGTGGTTTCTCCGTTCCCCCTGCTAATTAGTAGGGGAGTTGTTTTTAATTTTTAAAATTATAATTTTTAATTTTTGTTATAATTTTTATTTTAAGAAATAAATTAAAAAAAATTTTTAAAAAATTAAAACAATTAATTTTTTAATTTTTTTATTACGTTTTTTGAATTATTTTTTTATTAATATTTTATGTAAATTTTTTTAATATTTTTTTAACTTATATTTTAAAATAAACATTATAAAAAAATTATAAATTTTTAAAAATTAAAAATTTACTCCAAGTATCAATACACATGGCCTTTATTTTATTGAGTTCTTACAAAACAAATCAACAGTAAAAATTTTAAATTTATTTAATGGTATGTTCTAAATTATATTTGGAGGAATGTTTTCGAGTGTTTTTTTCATATATATATTTTAAATTGTTTTTTTACGTATTTTGATTTTATTCTTTAAAATTTAATTTTTTTGAAATATTATGTTCTAATTTTTAAAATTTTTTTAAATAAAATTAAAAAAATGTAGACACCTATTTAAAATTTTCTATTTTCTCATTTTCAATTTGTATGGTCGGCGACGAAACTGTCCGTCTATCTTTCAAACTTCAGACTCGGGAGGTAAAAAAAATGACATCAGGCGGGAAGGAATTGGAGGAAAGAACGTGGGAGGCTCGTATGAATCCGGCGACCAGATGTGAATGAACGAGTGTTGCTTGGAAAACGACTTGATATTTAAGGGAAACTTGAGTCATTTTTGGGTTCTACTCTCCATCGACAGAAAAGTGATAATGCTTGTGAGTTTCTGAATCTTCTCTCCGGAATTCATTCTCGCCCCATTCTCTTCCAAGTTTAATACTGTTCGATGAATGTAGGTTTCGATTGTTTCGTGGTGAAGCCGAAGGATTATGCAATGATGTTTGAACAGGTAATTTATGTTTCTAGTAATCAAGTCCTTATCTGCTATCTTTTGCTTACGAATTCGGTATTTGGAGAATACTTGCTTATTTGGAGCTGCATTATTGAAGTATTTGGAGAATCATCTGTAATCTGAACCGCTTTTACTTGAAAAAAGTGCAAATCAAATTTGGTGATTAGCGGGCTCTTCTTCTCAGTGTAATTGCTTTGTTCAAATTTCTGCATCATAGATGTTTGTATAATTCTGTGTCTGTGTATTTCTGTCCTTTCAGTGCAGAGTAACCGCTGCAACTCGTGACTTGATTATCATTATATTATTGTTTGAATAAAAAAAAAAAACAATTAATCCTCAAGAAAACTATTTATACAGAAACTAATTTCAGTTCCGATATGAAATTGTTGATTGATAGAGAAATTTACTAAGAATCAAGTTAATCAAGTTAGAACACCCTATACATATATACAATTCCTACCTTGTGTAGTCGTGTATAGGAAAAATTGTCACTTTTTAGATTTATATGGGAAGAGTGAATAAAATTTGGATTGAAATTTATTGATATCCATTTTGCTCGAGATTTAGTATGTATGACAAAGGATCACAGAAAATTGCTTTCCTACAGTTGTTTTGGTGAAATTTGATTCCCAGGAAACTGAGTTACTATAATTTTGCATTATCAACTGTAAACTCGATCAGGTTTCGTTAGGCAAACATATTTTATTTTTCGATCAAATTACAATAAGATCACGAATTTTTTGTATGAAAGAAAACTGTTTCTACTAATTACAGAAAAAGTGCATCAAAGACAAGAGTGGAAGAGGGATCAAGTGATTGATTATCAGTTTGAGTAACCAGCAAAGAAGAATTATATACATGCATAAATGCGCCTATGTATATTGTCTTGTGCATGATCTGTATGTTGTGCATGTATCGATTATGATTAGAAATCTGTCTGAGTTATTAATGCATTAGTTAAAGAATGAAAGAGCTATATCAAATAGGGATCTCGATCAGATTGAAACTCAAAAGTAGACAAACAGGTGCTTGATAGTTTACAATTAAAACACACTACTTCCCTATTACAATCAAGACACACTACTTCCCATTGGAAGTTTCTTTAGATTTTCCCTTTTTGGCTGAAAGTAAATGCACTGGAACATTAACATAGACTACAGTTATGCTTGAAATGATTACAGCTGTGTCACACTATGGATAACCATGCCAAAAGCTTAAAGAAACTATGCTATACTGGTTAGACCTCCTTAGGACAGATGATAAACATATTTACAAATCATTGATTAAAAAAATCCTGGTTAGCCGGTTAGAAATGCTCCCTCTTGTTCGTAACAGGAAAAAGGTGGATCACCTATTGGGTGAAAAGTCTTGCTTTCCTCTTTATCCATCACCCATAGCGAGTCCGATGAGTACTCCCATGATGGAGAAGGCATTGGAGGACAAGAGAAGTTGCAGCCCTCTTCACTCTGCCCATCATAGACTGGCTGCAGAATGTTCTCCTCATACAGAGCAATATCTTTCCATATATCATCCATAGAGTACCCCTGTTCACCTACTTGCTCTTCTCCTATCTTTATTTCTGTCGAGGTTATCATATTAGGACCTCCTGTGTCATAAAAGCTTTCTTCTCCAGTCTTTTCCGAAGGATATGAATCCACCGTATGGTTGTTTGACGATCGCGAGGAATGACAACTAGAGGACGTTGGCGATGGAGTGGCTGCCCGCTTTTTCTCCTGGGCTTTCTTCCTCATGTGAGTCCTCCAGTAATTCTTAATCTCATTGTCTGTGCGCCCTGGTAATTTGCGAGCAATTCTTGACCATCTGTGAGTGATTATAATCAAAGGCTTCGTGAATTTTAGTAACAAAAGCAATCAAAATAATTTGTGTGATTAACTTTAGAAAAGGCGAAGAATAAAAGGCATGACGAGAGAAATTCTTAGTAGCTTTCTACTTATTCTCAAACCTATTTCCCCATTTTGAGTGAAGCTCCAAGACAAGGCGCTCTTCTTGGGGTGTCATCTTCCCCCTTTTGAGACCAGGATGCAGGTAATTAACCCACCGTAACCTGCAACTCTTACCTGTTCTATTCAAACCTACAACAAAATTATGTGGTTAAAGGCTGCTTCTTCCATAAGCCAGCATGCCCAAATAAGCATACCTATTACTGTCTCCCGCCACCTTCAAACCTGAAACTTTCGCTATAAAATCCCATCTCCGGTCTCCAAATAAGCCAACAAAGGACACCAATTTGATGTCCTCCTGTTCTGTCCATGGACCTTTTCGTATTTCTTGTTGAACCATTTTCATCTTTTTTCTCAAGCCACTCTGGAATATTTTCTTGGAAGTGAACTTTCTCCACTTGATGACTTACGGAGACCTATGCAAACACTAGCAAATATTTATATATGCTATGTGACAGTATCTGTTATTATTTTAATTAGCAATTTTGCTTATCCATCGCTCACGTGGTGCACGCGTGCGCATTCAGTCATTTGCTAGAGGCAGTTTTTGAAGCTGCGTCAGCCATTATAAGGAAATAATCAGAGTAATAGATCAATCTGTCTATGTAAGTTTCAAGATTATTTTTCTTTGGACTCATACGGACTGCTTGATTATAATTGTTTAGTGAACTGAACACTTCATCTGGCAAAGACGCAAAGTTGAGATTAGATGGACTTTCATAGGTGTCTAAACTTCAAAACTAACCCGAGACTAGGAATCACTTTGTAAAATATATTTTATTGATCCTTCATGAAGTCTACCTTAGATAATCTTTATTTACTATTATCTAAAGTACTATAGTTGATGAAAGAAATATAAATGAAAAAAAAAAAGGAAAGAATTTGCTCGAACTTGAATGGATGGAGGGGAGTAACCGAATAAGTTAACGAAGTAAATGGATCTTCTCCATTCACACAATTTGAAGAAATGATTGTTGCGTTTCTCGACTCTAGTGATGGCCAGGGTAGAAAAGGAGAAAGTAGAAGGGGACAAACCTTTAAAAGTGGAGAATAGGAAGAAATCGATAAGATGTTTTAAAGGTTACATTTTCTCCCTTTATATAATGATAATGGAGAGAGATACTACTCCCAGAAACTATTGTTAATTTTAAGTTAATTGACATTCGTACTAAATAAAGGTTGCAGAAGTTTGTGTGGTGCCCCGGCAGGATTAAGCTGGAATCAGGTCGGCCTACTTTAGGTTTTTCCTTCCTTTTCTTAAAATAACTACCAAAGTCGCAACATGAAAATAGCAAATATCAGGGGGTAGCCACTATACAGTATTCCAAGTTTCCAAAGAGCAAAAACACAGTAAATTTGTTAGATGAGCCCAATTTATGAAGAAGAAACAAAGAAAGTTCGTTTCTATTAAGAATTTTAAAAATATTGGCCAAGTCATTTAGGAAGTTAGCGATTGAATGGTGTGTCTTTACAAATAGATATACTAAGGTCTTTCATTATCATGTTCTGTCATTAATTAAAGTAATATCACTTAAATTTTGTGAGCATATTTGTTAACAATTTTCAGTGAATTTTGCAGTGCTTTTGTCAGCGTTTTGCCCTCATAAACCTTTTTGAACTTGTCTCAATTGAGATCCAGGTTTCCCTAGTATTTCAAAAAGCGTGATTGTGGTATTTGACTATTGATCATTAGTCAGTCCCATGCTGTTTATCGGCAGCTAAAATGTCGACTCCAGGTAAGCAGATTAACTTCTTCTAGCACAAGTTTACCCTAAAATAATTCCCAAATGATTGCAACATCACTCTGTTCATTGTAACACGTCTATCATAACCGTTCTCCCCTACTTAAGATCTCACAACAATTTTATTTTGGCTAATCTAATCTAATTTAATTTAGATTAGAATATTAGATTTTACTTCCCATAATGTATATATATGCTAGAAAGAATGTCAGCAATCTTAAATTTAACAATAGATCGGCGCGTCTATAGTCGCTTATGGTGTGCATAGTTCTCTAGGAACTAGTAAGATCCAAAATAGGTGGTATCCAGTGGAGTAAAACTAGATGGATCATTGGATTCAAATTGGTTATAGAATTCCAGGCCTTCTTCTGTGATTTTACAGCCGCAGATGTGAAACTGGGGGTAATACAACATGATAATTAGATATGTACAGAGGAATATTGCATCAATTGCCTTTGGCTATACAAACAGCACTACATTTGTTGTAGTGATTCCAGTAAATACTGATGTTAGCACTGCATCAAGCAGCGTACAAACTAAAATTGAAGTATGGAATTTTGGCTACTTTGATTTGGGGTATTTTTAGTGGGGAAAAGAATTCGAGTAACAAAAAAGATCTGTTAGTGACGTGGATGCCACCAATTTGTGGGCAGACCACTTAATTTTATCTGCTTAGTTTCTCTCTATTTTAGGATTTACTAAAAGCTAGTGGCAGGTGGTCCCGTGCATTTTCTTCTAAATTAAGACAGAGTAACGACATGTACATAGAAATTTGGCCGTTGCCAGCTCTTACTTTCTTTCACAAATCCCCGCTCCCCCCTTCTTTTCCGTTCTCCTATGGTGCAACGATTAATGGTCCCAGATTAAAATACTTTTATCTCCACGTGACCTAAACATGGATATTCCCTTCCGTTATAATTTCAATAGGAATGCCATATCATTGATCTAATATCGTCTTAGACAATTGTAATGGCACGATAATATATAAAATGTAATATGATAATGTTGTTTCGTGATGGCTTTTTCTATTCTCGATGAAGAAAAGGACTAAAATTTTGGTCTTGTTTTTGCAGCTTGCACTAAAAAGCTAGTGGTCGAAGAAAACACGTACGAATTAAGACCAGATCCGGGAGCTTTGGATGGTGCCATGTGCTTTTTCCATGATTGATTGGCTTTCCATAATTAGGTTGTCATTACTCATTTGGGAAAAGCACAATATTGCCTCTTGATTCCAAGTATGCCTGGTACTCAAAGGTAATCTTCTACTTTGCAGTTCAGTTCCTACTGATTAATTAAACTCCTAACAGCTTTATTATAGAAAAAAATTGAATATAAAGTTGAAATTCTTTTTCACTCTCACCTTTTGTTTTGGGAGGCCACTGGTTATCAATGGAAAGGCAGATCAACTTCGATTGATGATCTTATTCCTTAAAAAACCACCAGAGCCTGCGGACTTTGGTTTTTAATTTCTATCTTTTCCCTCCCTTCAATTCATGCCTGCTTTGATAAGTGTTCTTCTGCTTACCATTTTAGTTTTTTATGATTAAAAGTTGCAACGATGAGAACACGTCTTAAGAGTTAAGACATCATGGTCATGGTGACATGTGGAACGAAGAATTGGAATATGACATAATACGTAGAATCTTTTTTTGTTTTTGTTGAAGTTTTCTTTTTGGTGTTGAATCTACTTATCTAGGACCTGAGTTGCGAGGACCTGAATCGGAATGTGATTTTCTACGAAACATATTTGATTTGATATTATTCAAGCTTTTATCTTAGATATTAGACAATGAAAAAAAGAAATTGAAAATAGAGTAAGAGAACAGATAGATATCTGGTTGGAGTAATTTGTGCTTTAGATTTTGGATTGATTGGATTCGATTCATCAATTGAAAGTAAATAATGGAAATTAAGTTTCGTAATAAGTCTAGTAAATAATATATCTGCACTAAAAAAATATATATTATGGATTAATCGAAACTAAATATCGTATTACGTGTTTGACACTTAATCACTCATTATCTATATATATAACACAACGTAGAGAATTTTTCTGCCGTCAGTAAGAAATATTTTACTAGTTTCTTAGACATAACAACCTTCGCAATTTTCTCAATGAAACGATATTTTAATCACCGAAAATTATAAACTGTTTTGGAGTTAGAGATATTTTGTTTTACTCACTACCCTCTTAGTTTTATAAAGTAATATTTTTCATTATTTTTCTCCGTTTTTCTTTATCATACGCATCCACTACTTTTCTTGACTTATTAATTATCCAACTGTTTAGTGTTCATAGACGTCAGCATTCTCGTCACCTTGCACATAACGGTGTTATTTCTAGTATAATGCTCATACTTGTTATTGACTTTTCTTATCTTTTCTTTTTCTTTTTTCCATTTGATCATTTGGGATGTTATTGGTTTTCCTTCTTTTGCTCTTTTATCTGTTGTTTCTTTCATTTGATTTTGTTGTTATTGCTTTTCTCTCCTTCACATCCCCATATTGTAGTGGTTTAATTATATATTATTTCTTTTAGACTAAGTGGTCCTTAGATTATTTTTATAATTTGAGGTACATCTAATTTCATAGAGAAAGATAGAATCAACAACACTCCTCTTATTATTCTTAATATTAGAAGAACTGAACTGATTGAATTGATTAAACAAAATAAAACTGTTTGATTTTTTTGTTTTACACTTAATTGGCTCAATTTGTTTTGGTTACCAAAACAAATTTGTACAATTTGATTGACAGGTTTCAAATCAAACTATTTGAATCGAACCAACCATATTATACACTTTTTTTTTTTATTTCCAAGCATTAGGTTATCTTTATTTTGTCTTCAAATTGAACTTTGGACTTGGAGTTATTGATTTTATTTATCTATTTTCTACTATTGACATATTATAATTGTGTGTTAATACTACTGACAATTTCAATTATATAGTACTTCTATTTTTATATCTTATGATGTGTTTTGATTACATTTATTATAGTTGACAATGTTTAAAAAATAATAATGAACCATGAGTTGAAATGAGATTACTTAGCGGTCATTTCACTAGTAAGACATTTCATGGGGTTCTGTAATTTCACACAAAACTCTTAATATTGATGTTTTTGTATGGCAGTTCTGACCATCAACTCTAGTTTTGTTAAGCCCATTCTTTCATAATTTTCAATGATTAACTGTGTCTTCAAGGAAAGAAGCAAATTAACATAAAATTCTTCAGTGACTCAGATGCTTTGCTGATGAAGAATGAATATTAGTGGTTTCTTATTGCTTGGCTATACTTATTCGAGGCCCCTCTTCCGTGTCATAATGAGCATTGGAACTTCAAACTTATTAGAATGAATATTAGTGGTTTCTTATTGCTTGGCTATACTTATTCGAGGCCTCTATTCCCACGGTTCCAGAAGCAATGACTGGTGATGGATGGCGCTTTCTCAATGCAATTGATGGCACTTAAAAGAGGATATCCTGGAGATAACTCTGACGTCAGCTTACTACTTGGTGGTGTATTAGAGATGCAATTTGAGGTATGATAGAAAGCATAATCACATTGCTGCTCTTGGTGGATAGCACACGCAACTTATCAAGCACATTTGAGGTAGGTCCCTAAATTAATCACCAAACCAAATCAAATCTAAAAACAAAAAATACTGAGGAAAAAAGGAGCTTGATTGTCGTAGGAGGATATGACCTATATACCCGTAAGTCATCTGTTTATCCCCTGTACTTAATTTTGGGTTGATCATAGACGAATATGTGCTTCTGCAGTCACACATATGGGAACTTTATTGGTAGAATAAGGAGAAAGAGATGCAAATGGAAAGTTCCAGTATCCCAAAAAGCTGATATTGTCGAATATGCATGAGGTATAAACCCCCACCGCAAATTGGGAATGAAAGTTGACTTTGAGGAGGTATATTATATTATTATGTTGTGCCGATAAAGAATCTAGCAAAGTTATAGTGATAACAAAACTTGACAAGTTTCTCTCTTGCAGGGCACACATGAAGTGCCTAAAGTTTAGATGTTAGATATGTTAGATGAATCATTTTGTTATGCACTACCTTTTGGGGGGGTCTGTACAATCTTCGTTTTGGGCTTAGGACGGCAAGGATCATACATGATCATGGGCACGGCCATCAATGAGACAATGATAGTTCTTTTGAAGACATATCTAGCAACCCAAATTTTTTTAAAGGACCCAACCGCCCCTTCAATATTGAAGCTTGATCAGATTGTGCAAGTATTTGTCATTTCTCACATACAAATGATTTGGTTGGAACTATAGGTAGGGACTGGTGATTCAGCACTTGACTGCCAACAAAGGCAAAAGCAAAGAACAATTACTTATAAGATTTTTATAGTCATCGATATAATAATGATTCTTTCTAAGTCGACCAAGTGGCCTGCACTCATATCGTGGAGATACCCCCCCACCAAATATTTCCTATATTCTACTACCACCAATCTTTGGCTCTTGGCACCCAGTCTTCACTTTTTCAAGGGATTGTTCTCTATAGAGAACTCTCATCTCTCCCCCTCCCTACCTGGTGGTTTTCAATTTGATCTTTCATATCTAATATAAAATCTTTAAACCAATAATCTGTGGGTATCACTCTTTTTTTATTTTAAGTATTGGAATACTTTATATCAAATATTCAATTCTCGTCATTTTTTTTTCTCAAATTCTCAGCGTAGTCAAAATAAATATTAAACCTTCTAGAAGGAAGAGGAGGGAATTTCATTAAATTGTTTTTAGACAGCACAATGGGCCAAAGTCACCAAGCCAACCACAGTGGGCCTTCTCGTGAAGGAGGATTTTAACCAACTTGGTGTCCTATTCTATGATCTCGGATTTAGATTCTATCTAGTTGTCACCTAATTGGATTAGATGAATCGTAATGTTGTGTACAAGACCAACATTTGCATGTATGGCCCTCTTTGCAAGGTTTGTTTTGATAAAACCTGGCGGGACGATTGTTATGCCAATCGCCCAACCAAGTTCAGTTCTCAGAGTCTCAAAAACGTTTATGACTGCTGCCTTGCTTGCTTGAAGCCATCCAACAATTACAACCCATTCATCATGCTAATGATTAATAATAAAAAGAATGATATTTTAATTGAAATGAATGTCTCAATCTCACATTATTGAAACTCTGTCCTGGAAAAGGGAGCCATCCACTAGCTGAAGCTATCACTACGATCTTGCCTTTGCTGTTTTTCATATGTCAAATGTGGAATTGCAAATAGAGTGCCATAAATTGGTCCTTAGAAATTTATGCCCTGTAAAGTAACACATAGTTTGCTTCCAAATAAAGCATAAACAGGACAAGAAGAACACTACAAATTCTAATATTCAGCAGTTTATTTACCTAAAAATCACCAATTTTATTCTCCTTTTTTTGTGAGGTCATGATTCAATCTGAATTTCAAGTTCGTCATTCCATAAACAACTGTTGCAGTTACAGACTAATTTTGAACTCACCTCCTGAAGCTTAAGAAATCTCTACCAATTACTAATAGTGCTTAAGAAAATCATAATCTCCCAACTTAGACACTGTTGCCAGTGTTGGTTTGCTTCGGCGTCAGTGGCATTGTGGGGGGGCGAGAAGTGTGAGCACGAAGAATAGGCTTCGGGAGAAAGAGAGAAAGAGAGAAATTTTTTATTTTTATCAAATTAATATCATGTAGCCAAATCGTGACCAACTAAATGAACGGGTCATTTGGACGTATAGGGAGTGGAGGCAATTGGCCCCACAAGAAAAAAAATCTTTGTTTATTATATATGTAAAAAAAAAATTTTGACTCTATAAAAATTTAGAAGTTGTTTGCACATAGGCTAAATTTTCATCACTTCTTTAGTAAGTTGCACCCCACTAATTATTTTTATATAAAATTTAAGTTATTTTATGTGTTTAATTTTTATTATAATTTTAATCTTAATTTTATGCTAGCTTATATTTAATTTTTTTATTTATTAGAATTTTTATCTACTTTGTTTAATTTTTATTTAGGAATGAATAAAGTAAAGAAAATAAGAAAATTTGCTTCAAGTTAGAGCATTTAGGCCCTGTTTGTTTAGACTTATTCTGAGAATAAGTTACTTCTTTTTAAAAAATAATGCATTCTGGTAAAAATATACCCATTTGTTTAGACTTATAGAAAAAGGATATGTTAATGAAAATGGAGAAAACCTCCTATAAGGAAAAACTAAAAATTGTAACTTCTTTGATAAGGAGAAAAATAAGAAGAGAGAGAAACTTTCATATCCAAAATTGTTCACCCAACTTCAAAAGTCCTTCTTAATTAGTTGCATTTAAATACAAAACAATTTCTCCTTAAAAAAAAGTCCTTCCTCCTGCAGGAGAAGAAGAAAAGATATTCTCTGATAAGTCCAAACAAACAAGCTCTTAGAGTTTGATCTTTCGCAAGTGAAAAAGAATGACAATTAATAATTTCTTAAAAAACAACAAAACTCAAATGCTGAAACTTGGTCATTTAGCGTTACAAAGAAGTAATCAAGATATTGTACATAAATGATTTATCATTAGTTAGAGTAGATTGCAAAGCATGAAAGATGATGATTGCGTTTATTGAATGAAGTATCATTGTTTGTGAGAAACAAGATATTGACATTTTAAATATGGATGATGCATTCATGATACAAGGAAGATCAAGACGTAAAATTCAAAAAAGTTCAAATTTGTATCACTTTCAAGTTGAGTTATTTTGTCATGTGATTAATAGACAACTTCAAAAGCTTAACAATAGATTTATAGAGGTAAACACTAAATCGCTTCTTTGTGTAGCAAGATTAAATCCAAGAAACTCATTTTTTGCATTTGATAAGAAAAAATTGATTCGTTTGGCTAAGTTTTATTCATAAGAATTTTTTTCTGTAGAGCTTATCGGACTTGATAGTCAATTTGAAACATATATCATAGATATTTGTTATGATGATTAATTTTCAAAGTTAAATGGAATTAGTGATCTTTATAAGATGCTGTGAAAACTAGAAAGAATATTAGGTATACAATGGTATATTTATTTATGAAGTTAGCTTTAATTTTACTCGTGGCAACTGCAACAGTTGAAAAATGTTTCTCTGCAATTAATTTTGTGAAGGATTGAATGCGCAATTGTATGAGACATGAATTGTTAAATGATTGTTTGGGTACATACATAGAGATATTTTTTATAGTGTTGAAAATAAAAAAAATATACAATATTTTTAAAATATGAAAACAGGTATAGAACAATTATAATTTTTAAAATTTGAGATATCTTGTGTTTTTTGGTCATGAAATTATGTATTTTGTATGAAAGACCTTGGGTATAATTGGAGATTTGGTAAAAGTAAAAATTATTTTTATAATATCTCATTTATAAACTATAGTTTACTTTTTGCCTCCACTGGTTTGGACGGCCACGATTCACCTAACTAAATGGGATCCAGATCCTATGATCTCTGTTTATGTTCCTTTTTTGTGAGTGTTTAGATTGACTTTTCTGAGCTCTCGTTAGTTTTAAGTAGGGGTGTGCATCAGCGGTTTGGTTCGGTTAATGAATCAAACCGACCACCAAACCAATCAAATTTAGACGGTTTGGTTTGGTTTGGATTTTTAAAAATTTGGCATAAAAACCGAACCGAACCAAACCGTTATTTAACGGTTTGGTTCGGTTCGGTTAATCGATTTTTAAATTTTATTTAAATGCAATAATTAATATATATTTGTTATTTTATATATATATATATATATTATATTATATATATATATGTATTATAAATTATAATATTATATAACTATATTTTATATATTTTAAATTATAAATTATAAAATTTTTATTATATATATAATTAAATATATATATATATATATATATATATATAATTAATTAATTAATTAATATAAACGGTTTGGTTCGGTTAACCGCGGTTTTGAAAATTCAAAACCGTTAACTGAACCGTATATGGTTTGGTTATGACACTATTTAACCGAACCGAACCATTCAATAATTAGTTTTGTTAATTTTCCTTTTGGTTTGGTTCGGTTTGAACGGGTTGGGCGATTAACCAATCCAATTGCACACCCCTAGTTTTAAGCCATGCCAGCATTCCACTGATGTTTAGTAGACGATGAGGTCAAGATAGCTCTGATTTTTTTAATTAATAAATAGAATAGGGATCAATATTATAAATTTAAATGAGAAATATTCAAACCTGAATTAGGGATGTCAATAAATCTACTATCAATAAATTATTGGAACTCATAGACGATATAACATTATCATAGGAAATTTTGTGCTGTTGCTATTTTGTTTCGTTGATGAGACATACTTTTAACATGATGTTCGACTTTTGAAATTAAAAAACAGGCCATGTTTGACTTGGTTTGGGGTCACTTATCAATAGGTGCTCCTACTCATGCTTTAAAATTAAAAGTAAAATAGGATTTAAAAGTTACCTTAAATAATTCGTTTTCTAAAGTAGTTTTTTAAAAAATTACTAAAAATTTAAAATAAAAATGTGTTTTTATGATAAGCAGAAGCCACTACATAAAGAATTCCAAATCAAACAGCTATGATCCTTTGGATGGCCAAAAAATAAAAGAAGTTTTATACTTTTTACTCATTATGTATTACTTTAGTGACGAAAGAAACAAAGAGATGTTTGGAATATTAGTATTTCTTTTATATATATAAGTGTGTATTATGTTTGATGTGATAATTCAAAATTATAAAAAAAAATTGACACAAATGAAAATTTATAGAACCTTTACTTATGTAAGATTAATTTTCTACTTTTTAAGAGACATGAGATATTTGTAGATGATGGTAATTATATGCCTACATGTATTTTGGTTGTCATTGTTATAATCCTATATATCTAACACAAACACTCATGTATCTAAATTACTTAAGGATTTCAAATAAATAAAAACAACAATATATACTAAACACTTCCTAAATATTATATGTAAATATATGTTATTTTATAAGAGTTGAAAGCTAGAAAAAGAAACTTATTCTCTTCCTTTTACTTTTTATATAGTACAAAACCAAATAAAACCTAATGCTTTCCGACCATACTTATACATAGGATTGTCAAAATGAACTTAGCCGGTCTAACATTACATATGGGGCGAGTTTTGTTTAATTTTCTTAATCTGTCTCGCCTAGATGGCGGGTTGGTTTTTTTTTTATTTATTTAATTGCTTCCCTTCCCCCTTTCCTTCTTGCGCTGGTTGCTTTCTTTCAAGTTTTTAATTACGGTCTTGACGCTTGCAAGGATAAAGGAGAAAATAAAAACATTAAGTGTAGCTGTGAAGTTTGTAGAATTATAAAGTAAAGTCTTTATTGCTATGACACTTAACTACAACTATTAAATAAAATTAGAACTAAATATTTATTATGTTCTATTTTTGGTGCATTGACTTATCTTAATTCGCAGCCCGCCATGTGCACCAGGTGTGCTGGGGATCGTCTACCCCACCCAGCCACACCTAAGGGCAAGCGTTGATGGGTCAAGTCGGATCGATTCTAACCCCCAGCCACGCCTAAGGGCAAGCATTGATGGGTCAGGTCGGATGGATTCGCCTTGTACTATAGCCTGTAGGATCCTAGATCCAAAGCATCCTCCCAAAAAAACCAAAACACATACACAGACGGAATAGAAGTGACAATGATATTATCATAAAGCTCATCCTTTTTTATTAAAAATGGAATAAATACATGAAGTTGACGCACTTGGGTCAACAGGTGGGAACATGCGATAAAAGTCTACACGAGGTTTTGTTGGTATAGGGTGGGGAGGATGATGGCAGGGCCTCGAATCAATTTTATTGGGCCCAGTGCCTTGTGGGCTTCGTGAGCATTGCATGTGCCCTTCCACGTGCAATTCCATGTCTATGCTCATGGCCATTTGTGCCGATAACTTGGACCAACCGACCATTTCATTCTTGTGCCTTCCCCATTTCTCCATATTATTTATTTATAACATAATCTCATCCTCCGTTCCTCGTCGGAAATCAACGACACAATCACATTTGTTCTCTTGTGTGATACTTATGCTTTAGTGGGGCCATCTCACTCGGGAAAAATTACCATATCTAACAAGTTTTCATCTATAGAAAATGTTATATAAGTAACCTGGACTAGTGATCTGAACCGTCTATTTACAGTGATCATTCTGATTGTGATTGTCCCAATGGGTCAATTACGCTTCTGCAACTATGAATATGGCCTTACGGGGAAGGTCAACGTGGGGATGTAAGAAACCAACGCCACGTGGTGTGTGGTCCACGTGTTAATTTCAGTTGCCTATTGGGGCTTCTATTCTTTAGAGTTTGAACCTGCCGGAGAGAAGAGAAGAGTCATAACGCAATCAATGCGAGGAGGATAGTCAAAGTTAGGTGTAGATAGGGATGGTAGAAGTCTGAGCAGTCAACCCAGCTTCATGATTTGAAATTTCCCAGAAAAGTAGTTGAAGAATTTGTTGAAGAATTTGCCCCGGCATCCTTATATTCTCTTTATTATGCACCCCTCTCCAATTGAAATTACTAGCTTCCTCCATTTGTTTGCATTTCCAAACTACTCGCTTCTATTTTTACTTTAGGGATAAAGATTTGACAACATACCGTCCTATCTTATTAATTTTATTCGATCTCACGAATGGTATTAATTTAAATAAAACATATTTTTTTTTAAAAAAAAAATAT
>JASKGM010000005.1:14046657-14056696 GCA_034509205.1 Ceratonia siliqua
TATATATATTTTTTTTTTTTAATTAATTGAACAATGCTATATCTAATTATTCATGGGACATGCTTCTAAGATCTACAGTGAAAAGTTTCCCAAGCTTTTATAGAATAATAGATTGGTGTGGAGAAAAAAATAGTGCAGACAGTATTAATACTTAAGCTTGAAACCTGGCAATGTTAACCATCACCTTTATATCCAAACTAATAAAGTATCACACTAGAAAACCAACAAACCGTAGCATTGAAGAGCAGAGTTGTAGTTTTATAAAAGCATTGCATATCCTTACTGAAGGGCAGAGTCGAAATAACAAGAAACAGTTTCAACGAAACATTTCAAATTCTTAGCAGACTCTGACTTCAGTTCTAAGGTTCTATTGGAGATTCAAAACCACCTCAATTTTCCAAAGCTGGGCGGGTAACTTGGCGGATGACGTATGAAGAAAGATAAAAGAAAACTCAAAACAACGCAAGTTCAAGTTCAACAATAAAGTTGAATAATGTAAGAAGAAACTTTAAATGTATATTGTTGTGGGCAATCTACCTCCTCCAAACCGTTTTGTTCCCTAGCTCTTTTATGCAATTCCATGGCCAACAAAAGAAAAAGAGAGAGAAATAAAGGGGGACCAAAACAAGAAGAAAAATTCATGTTGAATTATGCAATACAAATTTAAGCATATCATACTTATGAATGTGCAAAAATTGAAAACTGACAGACTCATTTCAGTAATTATCCAATATCCATTGTGACATAAAGTGAAGGGGCAAAAAGTTGAGTTAGTTCTTTTCCCCAACTCCAAGCCTCAGACGGAAATCCTCTTCCATAAGAGGAAGGCCATCCCGCAACTTGACCTTTGGTTCCCAGCCCAGTAATTCCTTTGCCTTTGTTATGTCTGGTTTTCTCTGCCGAGGATCATCAGGAGTGTTCTCCACCTTCTTTATCTCCACAGCTGGATTAACAAGCTGCAAACCACCCACAAAGCATTAACTACAAATACACCAAGAACTCCAGGATCATACAGCTGAATTTATAAGTACTTTGTTAACTGTATAGCACACATACAGAGTCTCTCACAAAAATATATTCAAAATTTACTATTTAGAGCTTAAGCTTAAAATGCAAAGAAGAATATAACCAGACTACCACATGGGTGCATGGCATTGGAAAAAAATTAAAATGGCTTATAACTGACCTCCTTCACTGTCTCAGCAAGCTCAGTCATTGTAAATTCACCTGACAGAATAAAGTAGTTAACTAAAATTAGTAATTGACAGAAAAAACCAGTGCACAAAGGCTTGACGGTTGTAATGTAACCTGGGTTGCCAAGGTTGATTGGACCAGTGTGTTCCCCTTCCATGAGACGGATAAGGCCATCAACCTTGTAGATTTCAAACATTAAACTATAGTATCACCACTAACTAAACCAAGGCAATGAAACACAGAAATATGTATCATATTTCATACATACCATGTCAGAGACATAGCAGAAACTGCGAGTTTGTGTTCCTGGAACTTGGACAGTCAGGGGTTCACCACTATAACACCAAAGAATATGAGAGAAGCGACAGATAAAAAAAAAAATTGAAATAGAGAAATGACAGAAAAAGAATGTGACTAGTCAATTATATCAAGGTATTAAAATAAACTACTGATAATGACATAGCAAATAAAGAGCATGCCCATCAAACACATCATTTACACTGTTACAAAGCCCGAGATAACAACTGTTGCTGTCAGAATAGATTAAGTTATTTACTCGCTAATAGAAGAGCACTGATGTTTTCTTGAGATATAAATAAGCCATGCAAAAAATTTATCAGCAGATCTTAAAGTTTAAAGACTTACCGAAGTGCTTGGGCAATAAAGTTGCTGACAACACGCCCATCATCAATATTCATCCGTGGTCCATATGTGTTAAAAATTCTGGCAATGCGTATTTCTGTGATAAGATGGAAGTAAACATCTCATGGAGTTAACAACAAAGGAAAACTTCAACTGGCATTACCCTTGAACAAGGAGGTACTTACAATTTAAAAAAAAAACACAAAAGAAAAAAGACAAGACATTACCTATTCCATGCTGCCTATGATAATCAAACATCAAAGTTTCTGCCACACGCTTCCCCTCATCATAGCAACTCCGAACTCCTGTTGTGGAAATATTTTCAATTAGACTAACCTCCATGGGTTTTGACAAAACATATTCTTTTACTTTCACCAACTATGTTTAATACAACATCATGCAAGGAGCACTTCACACCATTCATCGATTTAAATTGTGGTTGAAATGATAAACCAATTTGAAGTACATAACTTAAACGACAGGGTATGTGTTTCAGTTCTATACATTACAACAAATTCTGCTAAATTACAGTTGGCAATTATAAAAATAACAATACCCCCATTTTAGATGCCATAGATACAAGTTTGGATTGAGATAAGCATGTACCAATAGGGTTAACATTGCCCCAATAGCTTTCCGGTTGTGGGTGCACAAGAGGATCCCCATATACTTCTGAAGTAGATGTAAGCAAAATCCTGTCAAATAAAATCACATTGGTAAAACCAACTGATGGTATCAATTTAGGTTATCCAAAAAAAAACCAGAATAATATGTTCCAACCGTGCTCCCACTCGCTTTGCAAGACCGAGCATGTTCAATGTTCCAATCACATTTGTCTTTATTGTCTGTAAAGTTTCTTTATATGTTAGATAGTCTCAAGGTTCACTAGATGGATAGAAATTTTAATCAATGATAAATGAAAGAAGCTTACAAATACATACTAATTGTTGGACGTATTAGTTGAAACAAAATAATGATATAAATGGAAGCCTCATGTGAAATCAAAAAACTTTGATCAAAGGTGAGGGGAGGAAGAAAGAGAGAGGACAAGAAGAGTGTCTTCAAGCTGCTTTTTATATATGACCAGCCTATATATGTGAGCAAGCAATACAGTTGATGGAGTATGTATACACGGCAAGCATATAGTAAATCATAGAAAACACAAGAAGAATCTAAAACCCCACCTTTACAGGATTGTATTTGTAGAAAATTGGAGAAGCAGGGCAAGCGAGATGGTAGATCTGATCAACCTCAACCAATAATTGCTCTGTCACATCTACACGGGGCCAAAATAAGGAAATGCACGTCAATATCCATAATTCTAACCAGCAAGCTTCTGTTTCATGGTCCTTCACAGCCTAGAAGACCAATTACAAGCTATATTTAAGAGGCCAAACACATTACAACGTGGGAGGAAACAACTAAAATTTTAGCATCAATTTCATCTTATATGCAACAATGTCAGGCAGTGGATGTGGGAATTGAGAATAAGATGAAACCATACCATGACGGATTAGCTCAAATCTTGGATGACCAATCCATTTTCTAAGGTTGTCCTTGGATCCAGTGAAGAAGTTATCAACAACAATTACCTAGTACGAAAAAAATACAGTCACATGGTGTATCAAAATTCTATTTCACCTGACAAACTAAGGTTTCCTATTTGTAGAAAAACTATCAAATCATTAATAAACTTGATGACTATGTACAGAAAGATATCAGACATGCTAACCTCATTTTTTTCATTTTCCATCAATCTGTCAACTAGGTGAGACCCAATGAATCCAGCTCCTCCAGTGACCAGAATTCTCATATTGGACTGTAGTCAGGAACAAAAGAAATATTGGCAAAACAAGAAATCATTGGGGCCAAAAAAAGAGAGAGAGAAAGAAAGCCAATCATATAAAATAACTGATCCAGGCACAAGTACCCTTTTGATAATCACAGACAAGTTTTCAATTACGTGATCCCATATGCACACATCTAAACCATAGTCGTGCAAGACAATAGGTAAAGGGAAATATAGTAATGAAAATGACAGATTCTTCAATTGGCCCTCATATCAGGATTGGTAAATCTGATATCTCCTGAGAAAGTCCAATCAATTCCTCATCCCCCACCCCCCACCCCACCCTCCTCCTTTCTCTCTTATTAGTACGATTCAAAGGCTGAGACACAAAACAATGCAATCTAAATTTTTTTGAGAACAGAGTGCAATATTTTAATCTATAATATACAAACAATTACAAGATTTAACCTTCCCATTAGTCCACATTTTGAGATCTATGAGTTTTCAGGCATTCATGTTCCAAGTCGAAATAAAATGCACTGATTTACCATATGATTTCAAAGACGGCTAGTCAAATGTATTTATCATCATGGTATCAGACAGATGAGCAGAAATCTAAAGATTAAATAATAAAAGCAACTTGCAATAACAAGTACATTTGAAAAAAAAAACTCATTTTAAGAAATAATGTCAGGATTATGATAATTAGCAAATCCACATTCCTTCATTGTAGGAAGCTGCGCTCATCAGTTCCGGAAGTACCAGCCCACATCGCATGGAAGGTGGAGAAAACGTTATAGTGCCTTAGACTTAGAAAATTGCCCACGTTTGTGGAGAGAGTGGTTACTTGTTTCCTTAGAATGTGGAACTGCCTACTTGTAACCGACACTTTGGGAATCTTTAAAGGACCTGAAGGAAGAGAGGGGGCAGGTCGAGAATTGTATGGCTTCTGTTGCTAATGAGAAGAAGTTGCATCAATTTTTTTCTCAGAAACGTTTATATTCATTTTACAAAATATTGTCAGGTGATCTTCCAAAATTCAGCGTGTCTTAGTTGAGTTTTGTTGGATCACCATTAGTCCACATTTTTAGATCTATGAGTTTTCAGGCATTCATGTTCCCAGTCGAAATAAAATGCAATGATTTACCATATGATTTGAAAAACGGCTAGTCAAATGTATTTATCATCATGATATCAGACAGATGAGCAGACATATAAAGATTAAATAATAAAAGCAACTTGCAAGAACAAGTAGATTTGAAAAAAAAAATCATTTTAAGATAATGTCAGGATTATGATAACTAGCAAATACACAACTGCTTGTTTAAAGATTTCATGATAGAAAGGCATTGTATCAATAATAAAAGATAAGAGCTACTAGAAGAGAAAAAGCATGCCAACAACAGGATCGCATTGACATGAAATCCGTATAATGAAAATGATATGCGATAGTTCACCTGAAAGAACTTCGAAAAGCGCAAGGGGGATGGCAAGGGAGGTGGCTTTGTTGTTTTTTGTTCCCCATTAGAAGAGTTTGTTGCCATTGCCCGAACCTCTGAAATCTAATTCCTGCAAGAATTTCCCAACAGGTAACAATCAACAATCAATTTCTTACACTCATTTTATCTGAGTCCTCCTACACATAACACCAAATGGGTTAGAAAATTTTATAAATCAAATCAAGTGGCTTCAAATCTATTAGATGCAGAGCAAATCGCCCAGGAATACTGATGGACAACTGCAGCAACAAGCACAAGAGAGACAGTAATGGACCTGATCGCAAACTTAAGCAAAGATCAACCCCAAATCCCCAACCACAGTTCTGATCCGAACAACCCATGATCAGAGATCCATTTTATAGAAAAAGAGAGATCTAGAAAGTTGATATTTCTCCCACCAAACGCTAAATCAGAAAATTAGATAAAGTTACCTGATTAATAATTGAAAAATAACAAACAATTCAATTTCGGAGCCTTCAAACTCACGGAAAGTTGAAGACCATCATGAAAGCAGCAACAACAACGACAACAGAAACAGAAATCATACCAAACTTATAGAGAAGCAAACACGCAAAATCTAATAATTTTTTAACCTTTTGTCGCTTCGGAAATAGTTAATTACCTATTGTGTGCAGAAGATGTATATAGGGTTTTAGGGAGGGGAATTTGGGACAAACAAAGTTGAGGTTAAAGAGGTGTTAACAAGCTTAAAGAACTGGCAAGTGATAATTAGCTTAAAGAAGCTGATTTTGTTGGGGGATTATAGTCAAGATTACGTCCTTCAGTGTGTTTGAGTAACGTCTCTGATCTTTCTCTGTGCTTAGCCTAATAGACACGAAACAGATTACGCTGCTGCCGTTGCATGTGTTGTCTGTACAAGATTACGTATTTCTCGGAGCTACCACGTCTGTTTGGATAAGTGTTTTATTGTTCGGTGAACTTCTTTTTTTACGACGGGGATCATAGTTTAAAAAATAAATAAATAATTATAATTTATTGAATTTAAATTTTTGTACATAATTTTTTTAAAATTTTTTATTAAAAAATAAAATATAAGAAGATAATTAATGAATATCATTATTTTTTAATAATTAAATGCCTCTTTAAATTTTCATTTTAATGTTTTTATTAATTAAATTATAAATTATAACGTGGGAAAATAATATAACAAAAATGATGTAAAAAAATAACGTGATTCTACATTAATTATTCAATATTCATCAAATTATTAGGTGTACAATTGTACGTATATACAAATCTCACACCATCCATCCTTTGTCGCTGGCTTGTCGTTTTGCTTTCGCTGCTGCTGTCAAACCTGGTTTCATTGACTAGAGATAGAAATAAATATTCTTAATTTAAATATTTTAATAATAAAGTATTTAAATGATTTATAAGAAACTTTAAATTTAATATATTTTATACGAATCATATAAAACATAAAATCTTAAAAATATTGCTTTGTTTTCTTGTCATTGTTAACCATATTTTTCGTCACTTTTTTTAATCATGAAAATTGCAATTAATAGTATCTCCATGGTTCACTAATGTTCTTAAAGATGGGGTATATACTGAATTAAACTTTTCATTTATATAAAGCATGTAGCTTACATGATATCTCATGCAAATTAATCTGGCTAGAAGGGTTTTCCCATTGGACAAGCTCCTTTATAGCCTCTTCAATCTCTATTGTCTTACGCATATATGCACTTAAGCAGAATCCCAAGGCGCTCAAACTCATAACAACTTCACTCTTTAGCTCCCCCTCGCCTTCAACAGCATTTCTTGAGTGTTGGAGATACGTGCCTATGGGTTTTTCTATATCTTCTTGGCTTAAACCAGAAACCAAGCAGATATTAGATTTTGGCGACTTTCCCAATTCGAGATCATAGGATATGTTATTCTTCTCAAGCTCCTTCTCAAGAAATCTGAGCGATTTCATCCTAGATATTTCCTCTAAACTTTTTATTGAAGAACAAATTATTTCCTTCAAGTTTCCAAGTTCTCGCTCTAGCATATTTACAGCCTCTTTCCCTGAAGTTTCATTTCTTTGGAATTCTTGTTCGAGGAAGTTCAATGCATGAGCTCCAAAATGCAAGAGATCCGCTAATTCTGACAATGACTCCAAAAGCTTATTATAGCAAGCACTATGAAAAGGCAAAAACCAGAAGTTGGGTTCCACTTCAGCTTCTGCAATGAACTTCTTCAGCTTATTAACATGCTTTTTCAACTTCTTTTGGTTATCTTCAAAGCTGGTTTTCCCCGCTACAAGACTCAGGGATCGAATGGACTCATGAAGTATGCCTAGACTTTGTGTAAGCTCAATTTTTGCTCATGTAGAAGCTCTTTTGGGTGTGAAGAGAAGATCCACCAGAATTGAACAAGACAGCCCAATGAAGGTTTCGATGATTCTTGCTAAAGCAAATTCACTTGGCGGGCCGAAATTTTTCCTACCCAGAATGAGTACAGCTCCAATGACTGCAGAAATCCCACCAGCTTTGCCATACATTCGGCTTCGCTGCAGGAAACTGGTGAAGATGAACCAGGGAAGAAGAGAGAGGAATCTTATTGGCAAGAATCTCTCGAAAACGAAGCAACCCAATACTCCATACACTGTTCCTAACACCGTCCCTTGTGCCTTAACATTTGCAACTGCCAAAGTTGCTTCCGTGGTTGATACAAAGCTGATGGCCACTGGGAGTCCTGACCAGATCCCATTCTCTTTGCTATATACTAAGCCCAAGAGCACCGCAAGGCCCAAGGAGATAGAGCATTTGACTGCTGGAATAAGTTTTGGGCTTCTTAATGTAATAGTCCACTTTTCTTTATTCTCCGAAGAATTTTCATTTTTCAGGACCGATGGTTCTTGAATAGAAGTAGGAGCTTGGGCCAATGATTTTTTGTGAAGGAGTTGGGCGCAAAATAAGAAGAAAAAGATGGGCAAATCTTGGTGGGTTGTTTGGAATGGTATGAAGCGATTGGAGAAACTTTGTTACACTTTCTGTACTGGGTTCGGGAACAGTTAATGAACCACCATTTAAATTGTGTTTAGCTTGTTTTATGGTTAGGCTAACATGTTCTTGAAGTCTATTAAGGCCATGTTGGAGCTCCTCATCAAGAATGGTAACGGGGAATGAATTAATGCTTCTTAAAGCCATTTCCATCCCTCTCAAGGTTGCTTCTACCTCTTGAAGTCTCTCTCCCTGGCTCAAGTAATATTGGGGTCTAAACAATTTAATTGGAGGTCTCTCCCACTGCATGCCCTCCTGTTAGAAGGGAAAAAAACAGGAGAAAAGAGGGTAAGAACAAGGTTCTACCAAAGTTGTACTGCTTGTATTAGCAACGAAGAGATACATGAGGAATTGTCATATATCTGCTTACTTGGTAGCGAGTGATGCTCTGGAGGAGCTGGGTTCGCGTAGTTGCTACAGACTTAGCACGAGAGACTGATGCGAGTAAGGCAGTCTTGTTCTGTTCACATATTGCTGTCACAAGAAGCTTCAGTCTCTCTAAGGTATTCTGGGTCAGCAGCTTGTTGATCTGTTTCACCTACAACAAATACGAACAGAAATTCAATCCAAGTGACTATTTTTTGAATGAACTTATTTTTTTGGCTGCACTTGCGTTGCGTTGAATAGTTTGGCTATTGTTGGTGACATTGACCCTTCTAATAACCTAGTGGTAGTGGATAACAGCACCATAATTATGCTACAACCCTATATTCTACAGCGGCGGTGATGATGCTTTTGGCACCATATTTGGTGATATATGTATGGAATGCCAATTCCGAGTAAATAATAATGGTACGAAAGCTGAAAAGGTTGATTTAGCTACTTAATACAAATCCGATACATAAATAAGGATCAGGTCAGATTAAATTAAAAGCCTCTGAATTCATCTTGGTTAAGAAAATGACTCTGCTTTAATCCTTTCAAAAGCCATATATATAAGAAAAGGCCAATTTATTTAAGTGTCATTAAGCTTGTAGCACTACCAAAAACAACTACTTGGATTCTCGAATCTTATAAAATTTTCCTTCAACTGTACCAAGTAACTGCAAAGGTCTAAAACAAAGAAGAAGCATTTACCTCATGACATGCAAGACGTGGGTAGGGTAGCAGCAATGCCAGAACACAGGCCAAGACTCCAATGGCGGCACTGGCTGCCAGGCGGACGGGGTGCATGACGGGCTCTGTGTGAACGCCGTTATCGTAAGCTATGACATACACAATCACTATCTGACCCAGGGCTAGGCGTTTAGCTGTCAAATGCGTGGACTCTGCCGGCAGCGCCACCACAAATGCAGCAAGCGCCACCGCCAAAGCAGTGGTGGCCGTCGAGAACCGGCTTGGACCAATAACCCACAAGCTCAAGATAGCCGGACCTATACTCTGGATGGTAGCATAAAGCGTGAGCCAGCAGCCACGCAAGGTGTCACCGAAAGTGGCGTCGTTTACAATGAGAATCACCGTCACGTATGAGAATGCAGGGAAGGCTATCAGTTTTTGGATGGAAGCGGGGCCATATAGGGTGACAATACCCACGATGGTGCAGGCTAGAGCGGTTCGAAATGCAGAGGCGAGGCACTCTCGCCATAAGGATTTGGCTCCACCGGAGTTAACTGTAATGGCTGGCATATCTCTAAGCTTAGTGGTATTGGCTTTTACTTTTAGCTTAGAGTGCTGAAAATTGGAAGCGATGTTTGGTTTTATAAAGACAAGGAGAAAGTAGAAGACAAGTGGTAATTTGGATATACAGAAAATTAAGTCTCTATTGGACCAGCTGAGAGTGCGGTTAATGCAATAGCGACCAGTAATGATGATTATTTATGAACGAACTGAAATTGGCATTAATGCTGACTTGTTTGAATATTCTGACCTAACAAATATTGTACTTGGTTTTTCTATTTGGTAAA
>JASKGM010000005.1:14071438-14084597 GCA_034509205.1 Ceratonia siliqua
CATTTTTATTTGGAGCATGTATTGAATTATTTATAATTTGATAATAATAATAATAATAATAATAATAATAATAATAAGATGCTGATGCTCAGATGACTAGCACCGCCAAATGGCAAGCAGAAATGCAGAAATGCAACCACTTGACGTTTTTTTTGGGAATGATTTTATTAGAAAAATTACAATTCTCTGAGAAATGAGAATTATAAACTTATAATCAACAAAATCCAGCTTTTACAACTTTACATTCCTCACAACCCACTAAATTGCACAATTAAGTCTCTTAGGCACAATCCCTGAGCTTAATTGCTATTTTACAAAAGGTGAGTAGGGAGGTAAAAAACAGCAAAAAGGAAATGCCCGACCTTCTGGCAGTATATATCTCTTTTTTTTTTTTTTTGAGGGGTTAATATATGGTTTTTCACTATAGTTATACACAGGATCTCCATATCCTTCCCTCCAAAGAAATAACAATAATAGAAACATCATCATGGTAACGACGCCTATCACCCTGTGGTATTTCGAGCAACTCGTGGAAGTCTAAACCTGAAGATGAAGAAGGCATTAGAATTAGTGACAGCTCGTCCCTTTAATTCATAAAAGGCAATAATGTGTTGTTATAGATGATATTTTTGTCATACCAGATTTCTTTGCAGCACGAAATAGCACTTCTTCAACCAAATGCTGAGCAGGGTCTCCCTCAGGTTGCAACGTAATGAAAAGCTCCACTTCAGCTACAGCTTCTTCGTTTGTCAAGTATTGGTAGAGCCCATCGGAGGATAAAATCAAAAATTTGTCCTTTGGGCCTAATCTGTGGTGCTTTAGATATGGTAGGCAGGTGATGTAAGAAGAAGTTCCTACATAGTCTATTCTAAACATCTCCAGAAGCGCATTGTTCCACTTAGGCTGCAAAATTTGAAAACATAACTAGCAATTAGAAAGTGCAGAATAATATTTGCTGTAGAGTCGGGATTAAGAGAAAGTAGAGTTAAGCGGATAACCAAAAGGAAGATCCATCATATTTTAGAAAGCATTTCACAGCTTTCAATGTAATTAAGAAATATGTCAGGTTTCTGAAGATCCATTCATAGTTCACATGACAGTAGTCAGTAATACGTTAGGATCCCAATTGCAATAAAAAGGAAGAAAAGATATTTGTTTCTGACGAATTTTTTCTACCCTAAGAGAATCACACGTTGGTTCAGTTTCACAAAATCATAGATCATACTAGCAGCAGCAGCAGAATTGGCTAGTTACAGAAGAATTCTTCTGTGCCAAGTGCTAACAAAAAGAGACATGGAAATGGGGTAGGATTATGTTATTGCATATGTCAAACATTACAAATATGGCGTCCTTTTGGCCACATAACATGAGATGGAAGGTAACTGAACCAGCAATGCTGCAGATAACTGTACAGTGGAAACATCTATAAGAAATACCAACCTGTTTGAGAAATCCGGCACCAAATGCTCGGGTAACCTTCAGAGAGCCCTTAACACGATCATTTACCACTGCACAAGCATCATCTGGATGTTCTTTTCTTATTCTCTGAACTTCCTGGTAAAAAGAAAAAAAAGACAATTTTGAATCAAGATAGTAGATAAATGCAAACTGACTCAGAACAGTGAAAATGAGCAAAATAACTTACTTCCTCAACATTGGTACCATGATCCTTGGTCAGCTGAAATGCACTTAGACTGGGGACCAAGTTTGTTCTATCACCGTCCAATGATTCAAGATCATGCATTGTTTCTTCATTGATCCTCTCCAAGTCCTGCCGTATTTTCCCAAGCCAATAATCAGGCTCCGCCTTTTGAGCTAGTACAGCTCTACTATCACCTACATTCATTACATAGACATCCTCTCCCTTCATTAACATTGCAAGAACACATGAACCCATTAAAGCTAACTCAGGATTTTCCGTCACCATCTTATCTGCAATATCCAAATAAGACTCCTCTGTTTTTCTCAGAGCTTGCGAAAGAGCTTCCAATACATCTGAATGATTAATTGCGCTGGTACCAGCAGATCCAGATCGATTTAGTTGCTCTTTCAATCTTCTATCAAGCTCTACTCTTTCGCGATCCCATTCACACTTCCACCTTCTCTGATTCTCCTCCCATTTCTTCCCTGCCCCTTTATACTTGCCCTTAGAATTCTTACCTCGCTTTCTTTTGATTATCGGATCAAAATTCGCATCACCACTTGCACATGGATGATTCTCTTGCTCATCACACTGAGAACAAGCATCTACCGACCTATCCTTCCCAACATCACTATCGCTGCTCGGTAACGAATCTTCCACTTCCAAATTAGAATTCACTGGCTGATGGGCGGAGGTGTCAGGTACAGCGGCTGGTTCAAACCCGTCATCCCATAATAATCCCTTCAATTCTTTATGCACGGCGGCGTACAAATTTGATAAAAGGTAATCGGGAGCATCAGGACCATTGAAACCATCGTAAATCCCTACGAAAACCCAACCGTGCTCCTCTGATACCACAACATGAACTCTGTCCTCACCCGCTTTCCCTTGAGCCCATTGAAGATTTTGACTTTCCATTGAATCGTCATCTTCTAGACTACCATCGCTACTGAAATTCACACTACTAACAGTCAAATTCTCGTTGTGCTTCTCCGGCCCAATAATCCATTCCGATTCTTTCACCGTGGCAATCCCTTTAATCGGAGCAACAATCGAGTTCTGTCCCCGAGATAAGGTCTTCGATATAGCCCTCTGAAGAACTTGAATCCATCGGCCCTTCCGCGTTCTGGGTCTAAACGCGAAATCTCCATGAGAAAAACTTCTCTGAAATTGATCGGAACTACCCTTTTCCATTGGACCGGAGAACAATCCACGATCTAGAGGACCCGACATAAATCCACGCTCTATTGGGCCCGACAAGAACCCTCTTTCAAGGGGGCCGGACCCCGGAATTCCACCGAGATTTCCCGAAAAAGGGCCGGAATTCATGAGATTTCTTGGGATTGGTTGCAGAGGGAGGGAAGCAAAGGAAGTTGAACTCTCAAAAGCCGCAGCTCTATCAATACAGCCGCAGGAGTACAGGTCAACGAAGGCTGTGGAGAGAGGGGTTGATGTGTTAGCACTGACAGATGCGCCTGAGATTGTTCGGAATGTGGTGGTCTCCTCGGAGTGGACTTTGGAAGAAGACAGACGAGACGGGTCAGGTCGAACATAGCAGAACGAGTGGCCGAGTCCTTCGTCGAGGGGCTCGGTTATCAAAATGGATATATCCTGCTTCCGGCGACGGCCTCCGTGGCCGGTGAAACACACAGTTAGCTTGCCTATACCGTTACCCATCGCTAGATGAAAATGGAAAACAAAAAAATAACAAATAACAAGCTAACTACAACCGATTATTCATGGCCGCAAGGTGTAGATAGGCAGCAAAAGAGAGGAGAGGGTAAAGAAAGAAGCTGAAGCCGAGAAGAAGAGGTGGAGCAGGGTGTGAGACGGAGAAAGAGTCGTTGACTTTTGAATAAAGGTTTTCGAAAATGAGAAAACACTCGTTTTCTCAATAAAATTATTGTTTCGGATTGTTGTGTGTGTTGGCGTTGACTAGTTAGGGCTTAAGTAAAACTCAAAGGTTTATGTGGGTGCGATTAGTCGTCAATTACCTCCCCTATGGAGCGTGCATCACACGCTCCAGACAAGTGGACAAGATGTCAAGATCCCTGTTAGTTTGTAGGATGAGTGACCTTTTATTACACGCTGATTCAAAGAGCGTTGTGTTATTTGGTTCAGGTTTGGGAGGGAGCTGGGTGAAATTTTAAAGGAGATCATAAATTCTGGGTAAGGCTCAAAAAGTCAAAATGGAGAAAAGGAGAAAACTAATAAATAATTAAAGTGAATTGGACATGGGAAAGCGTGCTACCTCTACCGTTGGATCACGCGGAGGGTGAGTTGACTGACACATGGCTTTCCGTCATTGCTTCCGTGTTGTATTTTGTCAACTCAGATTTTCAACATTTATTTATGATGTTATTTTCTGTCATAAATTATTGTGGAAAACTATAATATACTTGATTAGTCTTAATGAGTCTTCACATATTCATTAGTTTATGGTTGAAAGCAAAATTAGTGTTAAAAAAAGATGGTTGTTTAAATTGACCAAAAGAAGGGGAATGGTATAATTAATAAACGGTGAAATTGAATGCGATAAGGTGGGGGTGATTCCAGGTTAGTAATGGTAGAACCAGCATAGTGTGGGAGTTTTTAGGTAAATAGAGGGATGTAGACGTAGGCCATTTATTTCCGTTGACTTCGTTTATTCTGAAATCACTGTTGAACTGAAGGATGCGTTGGATGTTTCATGTTTGGGACGAAAGATATTGTTCTTCCATTAGGCGTTTCCCATCAAGAATTAAATTAATCCAGAAAAAGTGTCACAAGAAAAGAAATAATCGTTTATGACCACATTATGTTTGAAAAACAAAGAAAGAGAAAAAGAATTTTCCTCCTTTACAAAGTCAGAGAATTTGTCCTTCTAAACAATTCCTTCTTTAGCCCATTTTCAAATACCCCTTCCACTATCTTCTTTCTTAAATTTTAATACAAATAGGTAATTCTATTTTTAAAAATAGAATAATATTTCTTATATTATTTTAAAACACCAATTTTAAAATTAAAAGGAAATATAAATTTAATAAGATAATATATGGATTTCTCTTTTAATATCCAGCATATGAATTAGACTTGACCCCTTGTTTGATTAGGAGACAGGAAAAAATGGGCTGCATATAATTTCAAAAACCGCGTGCCGTGATAAGAATGTTCACATGAAATTGTATAAATCTTTGTTTTCCATCCTACAGGAGGAAAATGCACTTGTCAGTTCATTTAACAATCCTTCTTTACATCAATTTTCTAACTCTTCTTTCTTATCGTTTACACTACCTTTCACATAAAATATTCCTTTAACCTGATATATATCAGAAACCATTTCTCTGGAAACTCCACATGTGTATATATGTATATATAGTTACAGTAAATTTATCTGGTATGATCAATGACAATAATGATTACGTTTAATCTAACTTTGAAAACCATCATCACCTTCCAGTGTTCGTCAATAAAGATTAGTCAGAAAACAGGAATCATTTTTGCTGAAATTAATATAATATTACTTTGTTATTCCTCCAAAGTATTGTTACCTCTGGAAGAGTCCACTGGTGGTAATCTACAAGATATACCGATTTTTCTCTTCGCTCTCTGGAACTTAGAAGGCCTGACACGTAGCTACGAAAATCACTGTGCCTTATCATCAGACAAAGGTAAATGGTTTTTAGGTATATGATTGCTTTCCAGAGTGAATTGACAATATTTTAAGCGAAAGAATGGAGAACTGAATTTCCACTTTCTGAATAATTTAGAGAGTGAAGATTGAATTCAAAGCCATGATGATTGATTATTAGCAAAGTGGGGATCACCATCTAAGCCACCTTCTCCACAATCCATCTGCATGACCCACCTACCCTTTGTCTTTTTATCACCACCACCCCAACCATTTGACGATGAATAATATAAGGGCCTTTGTTCAGAGGTTGAAATCTTGCATATCTCTGATTAACTTGCTCGTAGCACTGTAAATTTAGATATTTAATTTAGTAGAGTGGTAGTTCAGAGTTACTAATTGATAAGGAAAGGATAGCACAATCTGTGGATACAATCCAACCTTGGAAGACTATTTAATCTGAATAGTAAATACCAATTATTATATGCGCAATGGAACCCAAATATCTCAACAAATTGGCCAATATTTAATTGCAATTGCTTTTTGTTTAAACCTCATCTCTAGAACAAACATTATGGGCTAATGCATTGACTCAGCTGCTTCGTGAAAAGAATGGTAACAATTATTAATAATATACCCGTGGATCCTTAAACTTGACTTTAACTTAAATATTATTATAATGCAATTAGAAATGCTTCCACTTGATACAATATAATTTCAAACTTCAACCATCCTTCTTGTTCTTATTATTGTTTTTTAAGTATTCATTCTATAGTGCGATCTCTCTTATTACTTTTGTGGACCTTTCTGCTCGCACCAATCCGGTATGATTCCAATGCTCTCCACTTCAGCCATTATGTCTATATATATGTGTTAATTATTTATAGATTATTATATACCACTTTTGTCTTATCAACCATTTATATCATAAGGATTTGCTAATAAAATAAGGAAAGAAAAAGTATGACATATTGGGAAATTAAGGAAATAAGTTGAAATGGAAGGGTGGAGAAGAAGGGGGAAAGATATTTAGAAGAAGTGAGAAGGGGGGAATTGAGGAAAGGAAACACAATGGACGAAGGGAATTAAATTGATAGGAATGATGGTCATTGTCATTCGCCACTACCCGATGATCTCCCTGCCCTTCTCTTACATTGCATCCACGTAGTTAAGTCTGACAACTCTCTTTCTCTCTCTCTCTCTCTCTCTCAATACCATCGCCCCTCCCTCTCTTACATTGTATACAAACTACACCTCACTTCTGCTTTTATTTCAACTCTCCTTATTCAAACAAATTAATACATGCATGGATAGCAACGCATTTACCCTAAATATCTCATTCCTATTCTTCTTGGCTCTAACAATTATCCGGTAACAAACATACCCCAAAAACTTAAAAACAATCACCTGGCCACATATGGCAACATAGAAGGATAAAAGGAGTTACATCAGAAAAATCAAAACTACGTATTACCTAAATCGTGAAGGATTTATTTATTTTTTTTAAAAAAAGCTAAATTGTGATGGACAGAGGGACATTTTAAGCCCAAAACAATGGATAAAAAGACCCTTATACTTTTACAATTGCGTAGCTGCCTGCTGGCCCAAGAATGGGCTCTGATGGCCTGAATATATGGAAACTTACCATTGTGGATGCATGGAGATGTAAATTGGGCTGGACCTACATGCCCACCAAAGTAGTTTAGGGTTGACATTTTCAAAAGGTGTTTTGGTCTCCACGGAACTGTCTTCCTTTTTTGAATGTTGACTAATTTCGGTAGGCTTCGGATATAATCTTAATTCAACATGGACAAATGAATGCGATTTGTTCTCTATATTCCCTTAAGCACAGAGTCAAACCATCAACTTTTTCTGCGCCTTATTTCTCATTTTATTCCATACACAGTTTATTATGTTGGTTGAGAACCCATGCTAAACCTAATAAGAAACTAATGTACGTAACCACTAGAAAATGACTTGTTATGAGTTGGTTTGGTCGCCTAAGCTTATTATATTAATTTAACAGTGGTTTGGTATTCCTTGCTTTTCACCTTCGCTTCCCTTTTATAATATATAGACTTTGATTGTATCCCTGGTCTTAGTCAGAGTACGAGAAGACCAGCTCTGGCGGGTAGGAAACCAAGATGACTTGCAAAACTTATAACTTTAACTATGTACTTGTTCTACCTACCTCTGTTTCTCGTGTGTATCGCAGCAAATAATATACCTTCACTTATTCACATGTATTTTAATTGTCGCAGAAGTTGTCCGTTTTATGTCCTCTGCTAGTTTTGATCAGCGGCTTCACAGCTTGTCGTTACTCAGGGACTCTGGCTAACTGGAGTCCTGCCACAAAAGAGCTTGCTTTTCTTTCTCCAATATGAAGAGGTTACAAATTTACAATATTATTTGTTTCTCTTTGTTTATTCTTTTGGCCTAAGTTCTATAAAGAACGTTGAAGCACCTTCTGTTATGTTACTACTTGAAACGAAGCAGGGTGTTATTAGCTCATCTAGTTTTCACGTTTCAAGTTATAATTGTTTACCTTTTATTTGATCATCTTCATGTTTTCTGTTAAATTTCTGGATTATGAATCGTTTGGAACATATAGCATAGTTTCAATTTGTTGAAGCTTGATGAAACTGCAACCTGTAATTGAAAATGAATTATACGCCCTGTTCTGTCCAAATCGCATTCGAGGATGATTGATGTCAGCACTCAGTATGTCGTTGTTAATATATGCTAAGAACAGCGAAAGAAACATGTAAAATGAATACACGAACATCTCCTATGGATGGTCGGGTCATTTAGATAGTCACAGGTTCTTTTCTGCCTCTTTCTTTCATTTTCTTTTGGTTGCAAGATAGTTTTGAAAATGTTTTCTGCAATGGTTGTTAAGAAATCTAGAAAAACCCATGCCCGACCAAGAACCATCAAAGTAAAGCATAGGTGTTAGTTTTCAATTTCAATGGTGCTTTCTTTTCTGATTTTCTCTTTATATCTTTAATCAGGGTTTCGCAGGACAAGGCCTAAAGGCAGACTTGATTATCACTCGAGTGGACTTAAAACTATACAAGTAGATAACTTGTGTTAAGTATGGGAAAGCGCTTGCTTTCTTCCAAGCAGTCCACTGTTCAATTTCAGAACAATAATCCCGGATGCATGTGGGGCATACTTCAAATTCTTCACAACCATCATTGGCATAACGTCAAAAAGATGCTTCCTCTCAAAAAGCATTACTGGGGGAGACATGCCAGATGTAAGCAATTTGATTTCACAACCTCCGTCTTTTAATAATTGTTGTTTAAAATTTGGTCAATCTTCTACTGATATATGATTATACGAATCGTTGCTTTTTGCCTTGTAATATGGATTTTGGGCGTATAGTTATATCTTGAAAGTGAGAGGTTTTATTAGCTGGAATGCATAAAACAGAAATTTGGAGACCATTAGGTTCATGTTATCAGAGAACTTGGTATGATGAATATGAAAACCAATCCTTAAACATCATTGTGTTCCTGGTGTCAGAACTATTTTCCTGGAAAAACAGCGCGTCTATAGACTAGTTATATTTGGACTGTGGACATCTGCAATTGCATGTAGTGATCCCACCAAGACTTTGAAAGTAGTTGAGATCCTTAATCCCATATATCTGTAATTATATAACATTTAGCCCTTCCTGAAAGAATTCAAGGTGGATATCCTAATTATAAAAGAGGGCACTAAAGAAGGAAAGATGGTAATTTGATTCAAATAAAGCAGCAACATGTCTTGGCTATATAGATCACTAAACATTTTATCCATTTCTTGACTACATTTTCCTTCTCCCAAAAACATAATGTGCTCAGCGATCTCTCTTACCCGTCTGTAGATAGGAGAAAAAACCATGGTATTGGTGATAGTGAAGACCAACAATTTGGGGTTGCAGAGGCAGAACCACTCCTGGTACCTTTAAAAATTGATGGTCTTTTTTTATGTTGAGTTGTGACCATATTTTGATCTTTATGTGCTATCTTTAATGTGTCAAACGGCTAACTAAGTGAAGCTGAATGGCTCATGTTTCACACGGTAATATATTGACTGTAACTAAATCTATTACTTATCAGGTCAGGCAACAGAGCGAAAAAACCAAAAACACCGGGGAAAGATCTCCCAGAAGATGCAAGAAAAAATTACATACTGAAAATAGGTCTAAGGAAGAAAACTCCCAAGGCTGGGACTTAAGTTTCCATGTTGGACCACAACATTTGGACTCTTCAAAAAAATCTGTCCAGTGTAAAGAAAGCGGTATCATTGATGTCGTGGACTACTCAAGGGAGAAAGATGACAAGACAACAGAAGCTGCGCTTAACCAAAAGCTTGAGGATGCAAACAAGCTTAACAGAGACATTTCCAATAAATTTAACGATCATATTGATGTTTTGGAGGTATTTAGAGTGGAAAATGATTTACTGCTGAAACTTTTACGAGATCTAGACATTGGTGGGAAAAGCTTCCAGCAGGGTTTGAACAACAAAGCGAGATTAACAAAATCAGGGTCATTTCCTCTAGCCACATCTTCACAAGTGAGAAACATTGGCTCTAGCTCCCTCAACCACAAGAAGAATGAAATTTGGGCCTTCCCCAAGGGAGAAAAGTCGCTCGCTGGTACTCAAGTACAAAAAAAGTTTGCAGCCAGTTTTGCAAAATATACTTCTCATGTTAAGCAAATGCCATTTGTAACTAATCATGATGTCCACAGTGCCATTAAAGAAAAATCAGGTGTTTCCTCTTCAAGGTCTTCCGAAGGATTAAATCACAAAGGGTGGAATCAATTGGTTGTTCATCATTTCAAAGTTATAAAGCACAAGATAAAGCATGCTCTTACGGAATTTACAAAAAATGGTTACCAAACTTCTGTTGAGGCAATTCACCACAGAGCTTCATCTGAATATAGGCTCCTGAATAATGAGAAAGAGGCGTCACAGAATTTAGAGGATGGCGTGATTGAAGAGAATATAGAGAGTAGAAACTCAGATGAGACTAAGGCTTCTGATTATGATTCCAACAAGCACGAAGTTCGCCTCATGAGAAGAACATCTTCTTTAAATGAATCATTGGATAGATATACTCAGTTGTTTGAACAAAGCTTCGGCAAAGACATCAATTGGAATAACTCAATGTCTAAAAGCTTAAAATTGACAAATGAGGATAAGATTCACATGAGTGGGAATGCTCCAAAGTCCAGAAGAAATTTGTCCCTACCGAATCTCGAGTCTCTTGGCTTCATTCTACAGGAGGCATTTCGTGATACAAATGATACATGGATTCCAGTTAGAACTTCTACGGAGAATAACGCAAATGCTGAAATTGATATTCTTGGTCAACGAAAAGCAGTGAACCTTCCTGTAAATGAAGACAAACCACTTGATTGTATTACAGAGACTGAAATTCGGGAAATAGTTGACAGCTGTGGCAGGGATGCGAATCCCAGTACTCTGTCTGGCATAACTGTGGACAAATATGATAAGGAAGTTACTAGCGACCATAGGGAGGACATACACGAGCCAACAATGGAAGATGGAAGTTTTCCACAAGAAAATGTGGAAATATGTATGACTATGTATCTTAGCAAGGATGTATCGGCAGTTCTTGAAGCTAACTGTCAGGATAATGCAACTAGCCAAGCAGAAGGTAACAAATGCATGTTATATGCATAAAATTAACTCAGGTTTCTTTTGGATATGTCAATTAAACAATTTTCCTTGGAAGAAATTCTTTATTTGATTTTTCTCTCTGCGTAAGCATTATGCTTTCAACTGCTTCAGTGGTAATAGATAATTTTTTTGGCCAAATCATACCAGGTATAGCTACAAACACTAGAGGCTCTAACATGGATGAGTTGGATACTGATTCCCCAAATACAGGAAACATATATTCTTTTTGCAACACAAATGCAAGTGCAACAGCCGAAGGCGCAAACAAGAGTCGTGACAATCGTTTCCTGCACTCTGCATTAGATATAGAAAATGATTTCAATTTCAAATATGTGAAAGACGTAATTGAGTATTCGGGCTTCATGGAAGATGATCACATTCAAACGTGGGACACAGTAGACCAGCTACTAAAGCCCTCCTTATTCAAGGATTTGGAGGCTTCTTTGCACAAAGAAACTGAATGCTCCGGAGAAGAGATTAGCAACCCCTATGGTCACCAGCTTCTTTTTAATATAGTTAACGAGGTGCTCCTTGAATTACATGAGAAATCATCAACCTATTTCCCAAGGCCTTTCTCCTTCAATCACCGCCTCCATCCAATGCCTAAGGGGCGTCATCTTCTGAAGGAAGTCTGGACTAGAGTTGACTTATACCTGAGCTTGCAGCCAGAGCTAGATCAGACATTAGACGATGTTGTGAGCCGAGATTTGGCACATAGTGGCTGGATGAACCTCCAATGGGAAGAGGAGTGTGTAGCACTTGACCTTGACGAGATGATTATGGAAGATTTGTTAAATGAAATTATCTTTTCATGAGGCTGGATGAGACCATCATTCTGTTACTTCAAAGCTAGCTGCTTAGTTAGTTCGACCATGATTATGTGCTTTGAAATTGTCCCAGCTGATCCATGAGTTCCACAGAAGAAGTAAGCTCGACTTCCTTTTCTTTTTTTAAGGCCTAGAAGCACCCACACTCTAAACTAACATGGGAGGTTATCAAGTGTTTACTTCTAAACATAATCTTCAGCCATTATCAATAGGGAGTGCAAGCCTATCACTACTGCAGGCGCTTGAACACCGCCTATAGAATGATTCAAGTGTTTCAGTTCCTCGTGAATTTCTTGCTGATCATTAAGTGGACAAAAGAGAAAAAGTTGGAGTTGTGTCAGCAAGATGGAAGAATAGGGATTATAGGTTCATATGTATATTGGTCTGTTAGATGTCATTTAGAGTCGATCATGGAGTTTTGTGCGTGATTCCCATGTGACTAATGTAAATGATTGAAGGATTTCTTGCTTACACCTTTGAGATTTTATTTCATTGCCTTGTACTAGTCCAGACATTTATATCAAAGCATTGATTGAGCAGTTTTTTTTTTTGGTAATCTTTTTGTTGAAAACTTCTTTAAATGCTTTCCCTAAGAATAGAAAAAAGAAAAGGAATATGTACAGTGTGCTACAGTTTATAGCCTACGTTTGGCTAAATGCAAGCTTGTGGAATATGAACAAAGGTGATTTAGCTCATTAACTAGTCCCAAAAAAAAACATGTTTAGAGGAAAAAATCTGGGGTGTAAGTCATGTGGGACATCTTATTTGTCTATTCATTTTGAACGAAAAGAAATTCAATAACATGACCAAATTTACATTCACTAATCACTGAGTCTTAGAATTATGCTAACATTAATTACTTGTATTTCAAATTACATAATTCACCAAAAATTGGGAAAATGCAGAAAATGAGCAAACTTTTGTGATCAAGAACATCATGGAGATAGATAAGTAAACCAGGTGAGCAGATCCAATCATGTGATAATACCGATCTTATTACTTCGTGATTGTCAGAGGACAACATAACTAATCTTATAATAGAACGTGATTCGAACTTGTAAAATAGCGTTGAGCTTATAAACACTTTCCCATGAATGGTTATGGTGGGGAGGAAGAAAAGAAAAGATGAAGAGATTAGGAGCATTTGGGTGGGAAAATGATAATTTAATTAGCTGGTTAGTGGAGATCATTAGCTAATTAGTAAATTTATTGGTTACTAAAAACTCAAAATGAATACTTTTCTTGTTATTGAAGATCGTTAATTAATTATTAATTAATGACATGATTGGTTAGTAAAAAGTAAAAGCTCAAAATAAATAATTATGAATCTGGATGGAGAGGTTGTTTTACCAATTCCATCAACGGTCGTTATTCTTCCGACACC
>JASKGM010000005.1:14084697-14096168 GCA_034509205.1 Ceratonia siliqua
TTCTATTGAAAGAAAATTTGAAATATTAGAACTTGTACATCTTGACATTTGTGAGTTAAATGGAAATATTAGAACTTGTACATCTTGACATATGTGTACTTGATGAAATCAAAAGATCAAGCATTTTATATGTTTAAATATTGTAAATCTGAGGTAGAAAATCAAAAGGACAAGAAAGTCAAGATAATTAGAAATGATAGAGGTGATGAATATTTTTTTGCATAATTTTCAAATTTTTGTAAAAAAAATGGAATTATACATCAATCCAGTACTCCTTAGACACCTCAGTAAAATGGTTTAGCTAAAAGAAAAATAAGATACTAGTTGATATGATCAACTTTATGATCTTAAATGCAAAGCTCCCTATAAATATATGGGGAGAAGCTTCGTTAACAGCATGTTATGTGCACAATAAGATACCTTTTAAAAAATTGGGAGCATCTCCATATGAATTATGAAAAGGAAGAATACCAAATCTAAGTTACCTTAGAGTTTGGGGATGTATAACATTCTATAGAGTTCTTAATCCTAAAAGAGTTAAGTTAGGACCAAGAACATTGAAGAGCATTTTTGTAGGGTATGCTAAAAATTCTAAAAGAACATATTGATATGAATGATAATTTTGCTAGTTCTTCAAGAAATGATGAAGGAATTATAAAACCTATACATGAGCCTAGATGTAGCCAAAGGGTAAGAAAGGAGAAAAATCTAAGTCTAGATTTTATTTCTCTAGAATCCATTATTTTCTTAGTGGAAGGAAATAGGGAAAAGATCAAGAAAATTATTGAAATACCTATGATTTTAACTATTGGTGAAAATTCAAAAACCTATAGAGAAGTTATGGAGTTAAGAGATGCTTCTTTTTTGCAAAAAGCTATAAATAATGAAATGGATACCATTTTATCAAACAACAATTAGGTGTTGGTTGACTTGCCTCCTAGTTTCAAACCAATAGGATGTGAATGGGTGTTTAGAAGAAAATATCATACGAATGAAACTATATTAACCTTTAAGGCTAAGCTTGTTGCAAAATGGTTAGACAAAATGAAGGTATTGACTATTTTGACACATATGCTCCAGTGGCTAGAATTACATCCATTAGGGTATTATTTACTTTAGTATCAATTTATCATTTATATGTACACAAAATGGATGTAAAAATAGCTTTCTTAAATGGTGAACTTGATGAAAAAGTTTACATGGAGCAACCCGAAGGGTTTGTATTACTTGGAAATGAAAAGAAGGTATGTAAACTAGTAAAGTCTGTGTATGCCTTAAAGTAAGCTCCAAAGCAATAGCATGAGAAATTTAATTTTACAATATTATTTCATGGTTTTAAGCATAAAACTGCAGATAATTGTATATACATGAAGTATACAGAAAATTATGTTGTGATTATATGCTTGTATGTTGATGATATACTTATCATTGGAATAAACATGGATGGCCTTAATGAGACTAAGAAGTATCTTGCTTCACAATTCAAGATGAAAGATCTTGGGGAAGTATATACCATCTTAGGGATAAAGGTTAAAAGGCATAGTGGGGTTTTTATCTTAAATCAATCTCATTATGTTGAGAAAACTTTAGATAAGTTTAATCACTTGAAAATTAAAGAAGTGAACAGTTTCTATGATGTTTCACAACATCTAACTCCAAATACTGGAAGGGTGCATATCCTAACTAGAATATGCAAGTGCCATTGATAACTTGATATACGCTAAGCATTGTACTAGACCTGATATTTCATTTGCAGTCTGTAAGCTTTCAAGGTACATTAGTTGTCTAAGTATAACTCATTGGAATTGCATAAAAAGAGTCTTTGAATATCAAAAAAGAACTATTAATTTAGGACTTTTCTATAATGAGTTTCCATGAGTGCTTAAAGGTTATTATGATGCTAGTTGGAAGAATAGTGTACTTGAAAGAGATAGTTTTTTAATGTTTGGTTAGGTATTTACTATTGGTGGAGGAGTCATTTCATGGTCTTCCAAGAAACAGATGTGTATAACTTATTCCACTATAAAATCTGAGTTTGTTACTTTAGCAGAAGCTTGCAAAGAGGTAAAATGGCTAAATAATTTATTGCTTGATATAGTGATGTGGCTATAACCAATACCAGTCGTCTTTTTGTGATGTGATAGTCAAGTTACATTGTGTTGCACATTTAGCAAAGTGTACAATGAAAATTCTAGACATGTTAGCTTGAGACGATTAAACAGTGGATTCGTAATGGTATAGTCACGGTGCAGTTCATACGAACAGATAATAATCTTAAGGATCCATTTATAAAAGGTCTCACTAGTGAGAAGGTGAAAGGAATTGCAAATGGAATGTGATTAAAACCCATCAACTAAAGTCACTTATAATAGACACCCTACTTTTGCTTGATAAATTATCTAGTTAAAAGTTCAAAGAGTAACAACAAGTTATAAATAAGTGGCTTTGAATACTAGACAATAAATTCATTTCAAGACTAGTGTTAAAAATAAGGAAAACAAAGTGTGAGTGTAAACTATTAATGAAGCCTAAAGATATGTTTTTTAGGAGGAACTTCACCTACATGGACATTAAGGAGTAGCGCTGCTTCTGACAAAGTTTAGGGGTTTTTACTTATTGTTCAAGAAATCTAAGTATAGCAAATGACTAAATGAAGTGCTGTTATATGGGTGAGCTAATTCTAAAATAATTGATTCATGCGTGTGATATTTCTAGCTTTGACAATAAGGAATTATGGTTCAAAGCTTTAAAGCTACCAATAATTTTGTTAAAACTTTGAAGTATTTACACTAAGAGAAGGTTCAAATCGAAATAGATACCTTCTTTACATATGATTCTTTTGAATTAAAGGAAGTCACTTAGTTTTTCCAAACTAAGTAGGGGATTGTTGAACAAATTTGTTAGTTTGAAAAAAACTAACTTAGCATTGTACCTCTCATGGGACCATACCACTGTCTTGTAACAAAATGAGTGTTGTAGCTCGTGCTCTTCTGTTTCTAGTTTCTAGAGGCACTAAAACGTCCAAAATGGCAATGTTGTGGCCCTCATGGCTCTGACTTGTACATATTTTTCTAGAAACAATGCCACCGCATTGCCCACGAACTAGAGTCATGACACCCATGTGAACAGTCATGTATCTTCATCAAAAAAGTATGTCTGTTGGATTCAAACTAACACCATTACATACTGACACAATGATTGAATGAAAAAGGCTATATATAAGCAACAATCCATAAGAGGAAATACAACTTATACAATCAATTTTCTCTCTACTCACTTCCTTCATCTATAAAGAAAAGTTATTGAGGAAAGAACAATATCATTGCTTAATATTGTTCTTTGGGTGCTTAGATAAATGTTAAAAATGTATTTGTTTGAACTTGGCAGGAACTAGTGGGGGCAAATAACATTTTAAGACAATGTCCTATACATGTTCTAAGTATACATATTACGTGTTTCCATCTCTATTTCTTATTGGTTTTTCACTACCCTCTATTTATAAGGCAATCCCACGATGTCCGGTCAATTGGTCTTTACGGTCTGATTGACCAAACCCTACATTCTTTGGAAATGCTAGATGCTACTTTGACAGAAGCTTTCAAAGTCCCTCTTCTAGTTTTTGTGCCTTTGGTTTGCTAGAATCGCTTAGAATTTATCTTAAGTGCATGCCAACACCTTTATTACTTAAGAGTTTAGGTTTCGAGCTATGACTCTTTGGGTATTAGATTTACTCCTACATAATATATAAAGATAATACTTAAAAAATCACTTGATTTTATTAATGACTATTGTAAATATGTAATTAATGAAATGGTAACTTACCCTTTCCCACTTCGTTGTATACCATTATAATCAAAACTACCAATTAAGTCCTAAGGTACCATTTAGTGTGTCGTATAAAGCTTGATTTTATAAGCTTATATAATACAATTTGCGTTTATCATGTGTTTAGTATAGACCCTAAATTATATAAGTTTACCCAATCAATTCATTTAATACTATCAATAATAATCCAATCAAGTCAAGGGTGGCCTAATTAGGTTAAATATGCACAATCCATATTACAAATTAATTAGGATAAATAAAAAACTTTAGATGATCTTCTCATACTTATATGATTTTTCAAAATAAAAAAATATTGAAAGAGATAATTGAACATGAAATGATATGCAATATTTAAAAAATTACTTAAAAGTTTTAAAAGACATATATGAAACATAATATTTTAAAATTAAAAAAATAATTACATTATAATATATATTCTAAAAATAAAATACAACAAATAAATTGATTAATTAAAAAATCTCATGATCAAATTAAATTTTGAAATAAATTACAAAAATAAAAATGATATAATAAAAAATATAGAGAAATGCTATGCTACTGCCACACCGTTTGAGGTAGTAGCAATATAGTCCGGTGAGGCCCATAGTTATGAGGAGTTATATTGCTATCACCTTAATAATAAAATGATAGTATAATAAACACCAAAAATATTTCTCGCTAGAAATAAATAAATAATTTAGTGTAATTCAACCAAATGATATAAGTGTGTTATTTTTTACAAAAAAATAATTATATATATTTTTGTTATTTTGACATAATTTTTACTTATTCTAATAAAACTTGAAAAATAAAAAATTATAGAAAATGATTAAGCAAAAAATATTGATTATAATTTTTAGTTTAATAAATTAAAAATATGTAAACAATAAATATAATATATTTTAAATTTAAAAGGTATATTTTTATTTAAATAAATTTTTTTAATCAGTGTAACTTATTGTACGTATAATGTGGCACTAAAATTATATTATATAAATATTTTGTTTTGTTTTTTATTAAAAACTTTTTATCAGCTCGAGCGCCTGTTTCTCTTTCACTGTTCTACGTTGTCTTCGTCTCCCCGAGCCTGTATGTGCCGTCCGCTGTCTACATACGCAGGTACAGCTATGCCTTCTAACTTCATTCATGCGCTGCTCTCTGTTGCTTACTTTCTATACTTAAATCATTTTTGTTCAAGTAAATCTTCTTCAATATTGAGACAAATGTTATTTTCTCTGTTTATTCCTTTTTTATTTTTGTTAATGCTTTGTTCTCTGTTTTGATTTGATGGGTTTTCTTGGTTAACTTGAAAATTGTTGTCTTCCTGCTGTGTCACGCATTTATGCTACTTTTTTTTTCCTCTCTTTTTGCATTTGTGTTTTCTGGTTTCCCGTTTTGGGAGGGACATTTGGTTGGGTTCTGCTCTTAACGTTTGCTTACAATGCTGTACTTGATGAAGCGCACAAAGTGTTTGATGAAATTCCACAGAAAGACCATGCTGCTTACCCGATGAACCTCTTAACTTCTACTCTTACTTTCAGTATATTTTCTTCAATATTTAGTTGTTTTCGGTAACTTTGATTATAAATTTATTCAATATTTAAATCCAATTTTCTTTCTGTCTTAGTGCCTCCTAATATACCCACCAAGTGGTATAATTATGAAATGGGATTCCTTATTTCTCTGTCTGATGCTACTGGGGGACCTTGTCATTTTCAGCATTTGATCATTGCCAAAGCTAACAAACATTTTGCTTATATCTGATTTTGACATGCTAAGATGCTTGCCCTAGAATTTAGAAGAGGATTTTGTAATTTTTTTGCTTGATTCAGGGTTCCATGGATTCCCTAGTCTCCGTGGGGAATGGGGATGGGGAAAAATTTCCCCCCACAGCAGGGATCGGGGGTGGGGATGGGGTGGCAGCCTTCCTGGCCCCACTCCGATGCTATCCCTAGATTCACTCCACAAAACTACTTAACTAATCATAGTTTATTAGCAAAATAAGACAATAAAGAAAAAAAACCCTAAGCATATTTGGTAGTGTACACTATCAAAGGCTGATTAGCGCAGTCACAACAGTAATTTTTATTTGTGTCATAGAACATCGGCTGTGGGTTATCAGTTCATTGTTAGAATCGAAAGGAAATAAGACATGGGCAGGAAATCTTCGTCCGTGGCAACTGAAAATGCATGTGTTTCTAATTCTACCATCCTTTCACTATCATCAGCATTTATACATATATTGTTTTTGGAATTTTTTTTATAGTTGTTTTGTAATCTTGATGAAATTTGATAGTTCTTTACTATCCTGATGAGAATGAGCTATGAAAGTGTCCATGAATGCTTACAATCAGATCAGAGCACTGATAGTAAACTTGTGGTTTATTTCTGGTTTCTGAATTCATCTGGGATCATATGATCTCTAAATCTTGTTTACCCTTTTTCCCCTACCAAACAACTACTTAGTAGTCACATCCTTGGGATTGAAGATACGTCTCTCATAGAGATATGCACTAAGAAAATAGCCAATTGAGCTTATTGTGATGATGTCGAACATAAGTACTGCTACGATTGAGTTGATGTGAATGTTTTATGCATTCATTGGCATTCCTGATTGTCTCATATAACTTGTTTAGTGGACGTGTATGTATTGTCCATATTATGGATGCATGCAATTAAATCAACACCAGTTCTGAAATATCTTCTAGTGATGCATAACTGACGTTTTGAGTAGACACTGTTGCAGAATGGGATCACTGAAGAAGTGACAAAGATTGTTGCCACTTTGAATGAGAAGATGTTGTGGGTAAGCCTTAGCATGCTTTCATGGGCTTCTTTATTTATATGTTAAGCAAGATTTTTACTCAGCTCACCTTATATTATACTTGGAAATAGTTTGTCTGGCTAAGGAACTTCCACTTTCTTATTTGGACCATAGTTTGGTCTGAGGACTCTAATCACAAAAGTATAGAGTTCCACAAAAGTAACAACTTTGTTCATTTCTGTATAGAGCTACTTATCTAGATAGCAATGGTTCACTTTGAGTTATTATAATGCTATTCAAATTTTTTAGGTAGAAGTGATCTCTTTCTATGGCTATCACCAAAACCAATTGGTACCCAAGGAAAATCCTCCAAGCAATGACATTTTTGAGGATCTGAACTTGTAACTCATGGAGGTGTTTGTTACAATCGTACTGTATGCAAGTTGTATTTTGCATTCACCTCTTGCGAGGTGTGTTTGTCTTTTTATTTCTGCATGCCTTTTGAAATCTTCTCATCTGTTTGTTTTATAATGTGAACTATTTTTTATCAGTTAGGGCATTCTTTTTTTACTAAAGACCAAGGAGCCGTCAATTACTGAAGCAATGGCAGTCGCTTTACTGCTATTTATATCTATATTTCTTGGGATGACAAATTTTTTGATATGTATCTGCTATCCTCTTCCTTTCTCTGTGGAATTATTTCTTTCTAAAATAAGTTCATACAGTTTTTATTATTAACATTATTATGATTTCCTTTTTGCAGAAGTTGTTGTCAGCACTCACTTTGTTTCCCTTCCTGTTGTCAGAAGTTTATTACGATCTGACTTCCATGTCGCAGGGCAAAATTGTTGGGTTCACAAAGGTGGCGCTTTTACGGGAGAGTTTAGGTATGTTATGAGTAGGTTCTTTGGACCAGGAAGCATGCGAATTCTGACAGCCATTGTACAAGAGAGGTTCATTAAAGCAATATGTCGAACTCCTTGTGCTACTACGGCAAGTGTCATTCAAATCCATCTCGACTTCAAATTTTTGTGCACCCAAACAGCAGAAAACTTGTCCAAGAACAATTCCGAAACCCAAGATAACCCCGAGTGCATATCTTACAGAATTGAGAAACTCCCCAAAGGAGAATCAGTTGGGTCTGCTTTCCAGAGTTGGATGGGAGATGGGTTCCCCATTCACAGAGGTGATGTCTTTCACGCCATTAACCGTCTGCGGAAGCTCAAGATGAACAAACGGGCACTTGAGGTGACATCCCTTCTTCCCATGTGTTTTTGCTATCTGTGTCTACTAGTTTTGCAGTTGGGCTAGATTTAATTGGTGAATAAGTACTGCAAAATTATTCCAACAAACATTTCATATTCATTCAGTGGATTTAGGACTAGTTCTTTTGATAGGAGAACAAAAGGTAGTATCCCTCTCAGGAGCTTGCATATATTATATTCGAATAAAGTAGAATAAGATGAAGCAAGGAAAGAGTATTCAAGTGGTCAAGAAACGTATGTTGTCCTGAGCTTCTGAAAAATGAAAAATTTACCGTTTTGTAAATGACTCCATTGTTTGGGACTTTTAGCTCTAATTGATTTCAGATACAGTGAAATATAATTGCTCAACATTTTCTCATGTATGGCTGTTGACAGGTGATGGAATGGGTGATCAGAGAGAGGCCTTACAGACCTAGAGATCTAGATTACTCTTATCTGTTGGAATTCACAACTAAGCTTCATGGAATATTGCAGGGTGAGAAACTCTTCTGTCGTGTTCCTCCTGAATATCAGAATGAGTTACTCTACAACAATCTTGTAATTGCATGCTTGGATAAGGGTGTGATAAGGCTTTCACTTGAGTACATGAAAAAAATGAGGGAATTGGGTTATAGCATCTCACACTTGATTTTCAACCGCCTCATAATTCTACATTCCTCACCAAGCCGCAAGAAAATGATTCCAAAAATACTTATTCAAATGAAAGCTGATAAGGTTACCCCACATGTTTCCACCTACAATATTCAGATGAAAATAGAAGCTAATGACCATAATATTGAAGGTTTGGCGAAGGTCTTCAGTCAAATGAAGCAAGGAAGGGTCGAACCAAATGAAATATCTTATTGCATTTTAGCCACTGCACATGCAGTGGCCAGGTTATATACTGCAGCTGAAGCATATGTTGAAGCGGTGGAGAAGTCGATTACAGGGAATAACTGGTCAACATTGGATGTCCTGCTTATATTGTATGGGTATTTGGGGAGCCAAAAGGAGCTAGAAAGGACCTGGGGCATCATTCAAGAACTCCCATTTGTTAGATCTAAAAGTTACATGTTGGCCATTGAAGCATTTGGTAGGATTGGACAGCTAAATCGAGCTGAAGAACTTTGGTTAGAAATGAAGTCAAGAAAAGGGTTGAAATCTACAGAGCAATTCAATTCTATGATGTCTGTATATTGCAAACATGGATTCATTGATAAAGCATCTAAACTTTACAAGTGTATGAAGGCGAATGGATGCAAACCAAATGGCATAACTTATCGTCAGCTTGCTCTGGGCTGCTTGAAAGCAGGTATGACAGAGCAAGCCTTGAAGACATTAGAGTTGGGCATGCATTTGACAATTAGCAAGAGAGTTAGAAATTCAACCCCATGGTTGGAAACCACTCTTTCAATTATTGACATTTTTGCTGAGAAAGGTGATGTAAGGAATGTTGAGAAATTGTTTGAAGAACTTCACAAGGCTAGGTATTGTAGGTATACTTTTGTATATAATACCTTAATTAAGGCTTATGTAAAAGCCAAGATTTATGAACCAAATCTTTTGAGAAGGATGATTCTTGGAGGAGCTAGGCCAGATTCTGAAACCTACAGTCTTATGAAACTTGCTGAGCAGTTCCGACCCTGATTTTAATTTGTATCCCTTGATGAGTTCTGTCTATCCATTTGTTGTCTTTCTACTTAAAATGTAGTATACCAATTTTTAATGGGAAAGGAATTCAAGGAATTGATGTTATTTCTGTCATGGAATTTGTTTGAACGCACAAATTAAAGCTGAGCCCATGTTTAACACAGGTATTTTTTTTATTTTACTTGCTCTTTGGTACAACCCACATGCAGCGTATGTATGCTGTTGAGTTCTGGATTGATGTACTTGCATGTTGAATGGTTCATTTGGTGATAGTTTTTTCTGTGTAACCCAGATTTCACCCAAGTTGAGCTCTCTCTTTTTCCTTGGTTTCAAAGACCCAAGGGAGAATTTAAATTAGGTAAAGTGGATTTAAGCATTACTCCCAGGAACTTTTGTTCCTCTTCCAATTATATGATAGGTTTCATTTGCAAACCAGTCTCTGCATCTGCTTATGAGATGAAATCGAGTAACTCTGATATCTCAATTTTGATCTTTAAGCAGTTATTTTACCCTGTTTTGATGCTAAATTATCTTATCCCACAAAATGGAAAATTACTCAATCAGTGCTTTTATCTAGTAGTTGTCTTAACCTCGAGGCTTTAAATGTTTTCTCCATAAGTGGACTAATGTAATCTATAACATGGTATAAATTTGAAAGTCCAGTTCGATAACTCAGTGAATGTTACTTACATGGAATATGGTGTTGATGGGTGTTTGATTGTGTTAATCTTGTGCTTTTTTACAGGGCTGAATTCAAAAAATGTGAGCATAGATGGAAATGATCTCAGCAGCACCAAGCAGTAAGGTCTCAACAGTCTCAGTGCCTCAGACTCCTTGGAGTGAGGGTGAGATATTGCAGTTATCCAATATAAAGAGCTTTACTTTAGCAGAACTTAAGAGGGCCACAAGAAATTTCCGTCCTGATAGTGTTTTAGGACAAGGTGGTCTTGGATCAATTTTTAAAGGGTGGATTCATGAGCATTCATTGGCTGCTGCCAAACCTGGCACTGGCATTGTTATTGCTGTGAAAAGACTTAATCAATAAGGAATCCAAGGTCACAAGGAGTGGTTGGTAAGTTCAATCTACGTCTTTATATCCCTGCTCATACTAAGAAACAAACACGGCCTCTGTTTCTTAGTTTTGTATGTGCCTGTTGAGTATGTTTTTACCTTATTGGCAAGCCATAATTAATAATTCAAGAAGCAAGTCTCAAGGTGCCTTATTTTATCTTTGTTTCTCTTCTAAGCCAAGCTAAGAGGAGTTGGTTTTCTGTAGTTTAGAGTCTAGACTACGAAACTGCGTTACTCTGTTTTTCTTTTCTCTTTTAGGCTGAAGTGGACTATCTGGACAGTTTTGTCATCCATCTTGTAAAATTGATTTAGTGTAGCCTTGAAGATGAACACTGCCTTCTGGTTTAGGAATTTATGCACCGAAGCAGCTTGGAGATTGTTGGAAACCCAATTTGATAACTTCTGAATTACTAAATACTGGACTGATATTTTATTTTATTCAACGGAATTACAAAGAAGCAAAATGTCACAAGACTTCTAGAATTACAAACACTGTAAATATCACAATACTACACAGCAACACAGGATACACTGAACAATTAATTAAACACTACTATAACACCACACAGAATTTATAGATAGATACTAGGAACACAAACCCAGCACTTCGAGTGGCTAGAGACCCCCAAATTCCGAATCCCAATATTTTCTTCCTTCCCTTGCACTCCTTCCTCTCTCATTTATACATGACAGCCAAGTAACTGCCTTGTAACTGCCGATAACTGCCTCTTTCCCCTAGGTTTTAACAGAGATCATTTGTTCAGAATGAGTTCTTCCTGTCCCCACCTTTTCACATGGTTGAACTTGAGAATTGTGCTTAACATTCACAATACTGTTGTACCAGGAGACTCTTATTTTCAACCTCTTTCTTGGAGCCTCCATTTGAAGGTTGCTGTGACAGGACCTGTATTTCTTCA
>JASKGM010000005.1:14096268-14107189 GCA_034509205.1 Ceratonia siliqua
CCAGGAGACTCTTATTTTCAACCTCTTTCTTGGAGCCTCCATTTGAAGGTTGCTGTGACAGGACCTGTATTTCTTCACAAAAGTCATATAGGGAATTTAAGACTTCAAATATCTTGCTGGATTCAATATGTGTTCTTTATCACTCTTAATTATTTGGTTTGATAAATTTAGAGAATGATTTTGATAGCATATCTAAAAAAACAAAACCTTCGGTGATTTGATCAGAGATTTACAATCCAAAGTTTTCTGATTTTGGTCTGGCCAAAGATCGACCAGTTGGGGACAAAAATCATGTCAACACCAGAGAAATGGGAACCTATGGATATGCTGTTCCTGAATATCTAGCCGCTGGTATTGTTGGCTCATGTTGCTGAACAATTCATGTTTCTTCTTGTTTGTGTCCATTTCTTAATTTGATATTCAACTTGATGGCATGTTAGTTATTACTGTAAGTCACCTAAATGCCAAGAGCAATGTGTATATTTGGAGTTGTCTTGCTAGAAATGCTATCAGGCCGCCAGGCAGTTAACAGGAATCAACCATCTGGAGAGCACAATTTGGTGGAATGGGCTAGCCATACCTGGCCAACGAACATATGATTTTTCATGTAATGGATAGCTGTCTTGAAGGCTAGTAATAATAGACAAGGCCTTTAAGGCAGCTACCCTCGCATTGCGATGCCTGGCAACAGAATCCAAGTTTCGGCCAACCGTGGATGAGGTCGTTTCAGCTTTGGATCAGCTACAGTCCCCCAATGCAAATGCAGGAAATCAAAACCCTTGTTAATGGATCCCTTGCTCAGAGAAGAAGTGGAGATGATGCTAACAATGGGAGGAGGACCACATCTTATCCCCATCCCTCTGCTTCTCTTTATGCTTGACATTAAAAGGTTGAAACTTAACGAAGCTGAATGTCTTGAGCACGTCCATGTTATTTGATAGAACCCAAGGTTATTTTAGGGAAGACGAAAGGGAAAAGGGGGCTTTAGCAAACAGACCACATGGCTTATGATCCGTTTGATAAGGAAGTGGGAAGGTGAGCTACCAGGTAGCATGAAGCAAGGGAAACGGTTGTTAAAAGGGTGAGGGTGTCTGGCAGAGAGAGGAGGGGAATAGTGTGGTTGTCTTTGGGGAGGCTAGCATCCCATATGGCTCGTTTGGCTTGGCCTTGAAGGGAAATGGTTGTCTTTGTTCTGTGTGCTTAATTTATGTGTTAGAGAGGCGCTGTGATAGTTTCTTCACGGTTATTTGAGTGTTAGTGGTTTCCTAGTAATCCTATTGGTATTTTCATTACTGTTGCAGTTGTTAAGTGTAATTCTAGTGCTGTTCTTGCTCTAGTTCATCAATATATCAGTGTATTTCCAGTGTTTCATGGTGTATCTTTGTTTCATTGTTTTGGGTCCCATCAGTTGGTGTCAAAGCAGTATGGTCTAGGAATAGAGAATTCCAAGATGGAGGAGAGGGTTGAGAGGATAGAAAAAGTATTTGGAAAATTGAGAGAAGTAGGTACTCAAAAAAAAGAAATGGAGAAGGTGCGAAATTACCACTTGGAGAGGCGAAATAGTTTAAGCAAATCGAAGAGGGATATGGCATGGTTAAAAGAGATTATGAAAAGACATAAAGAAGTGTATGGAGGACATAAGGAGGTCCTGGAGGACCCAAAATGAAAGAAGTCCAGTGATGCAGAACGCAGATAAGGGGCCGATGGTGGAAACTTCTCCAAAGATGGTGAGCACCAAGGAATTTGTTGTCTTGGAAGCTTCAGAAGGGGCTAGGGACGTTCAGCTTGGAGAAGAAGACCAAAAGGGAAATGCCGGTGATGAACTCATCGCCGTCAAGCAAGAAGGAGAGCCGGTTGAGTTGAGGAAGTATTGTGAATCATTGACGGTACCATTGAAGGAGGCTGCAGAACAAGCAATGGACACTGAGGTGGAGAAGGAGATTAGGGTGGAAAGAAAAGGGGTTCAGCCCCAAAACCTAGTCCAGAAGATGACACTGGCCCAAAACAAAGGAGAAAAGGGCCGGTACTAAGCAGTACAAGGGCTGGACGCAAGACAAGGGAAATTGGGTATAATACAGACTTGGGTTTGGTGGGGAAACCATACAGTGTTGCTGGAATGTTGGAATTGAGCCCAAAAGGCCCAATAATTGTGACCCAATGGGAGATAGGATGGACAATGAGCCCAAAATTACTAACTAAATTAGAGTGTGAGAAAGCTGGGATTTCCTAGGAGCAAATAATCGATGGGAGGGTCAGTTTCCTTCTGAGTTCATACCATCTCAGCGATGTGGCAACTCCAACGAGGAAAAGGAAAAAATCTCTAGCAGAGGGAGTCTGCTTTGCAGAACTTGCAGAGGATGGGTATTTTGAGGTTGAAGTTATACTGCTGTTTGGAGCCCTTCTTCCTAAATTTCATCTAGTAACCTGCTTGAAAATTGATGCTGAACTGGGGAAAATTTCACTGGGAGCACCTGCAATTCATATCCAGCGACCCACAATGTTGATTAATAGGATGGGGTGCAGTCTTGGTCTTCAACTATGTGATTCGCCATCAGCTTATCCCTCTGATCCTCCAACACCCTGTGAGTGGCAATCATATGCCAAAGTCGAACTGTTGAAGTTGCGCATTAAAGGCTACCAATGGAGCATGCCATTTAGTTTTTGCAATATAGGTGTAATGCGCATTAGCTTGAAAAAGGAAGTTGGAGATGATCAAATGCAATTAAGTGTAGCGGTAAGAAGTGGTGCCAAGAGATCCCGCTTTGAAGTTATTTTTCATCTGAATTCATTGTCAAGTCCTGATAGGATTGAAAATGGTTCCATGTTTTTTCCTATTCGCTTTCGTCAAGTTGATAGTATTAGAGATTCTTGGCAGATTCTTCCTTCTAATGTAGCTGCTTCATTTCTATGAGAAGATCTTGGTATACTGGCTGTTGTGAAACCTAAGAAAGGAAAGAAATTCGATAAGGAGCCTGAAGAGAAAGCTATTCAAGCATGGTACATGGAGGATAGCAAAGAAAATCAGGGGCTGCCCCATCTCAAGGAACCCAAGGAGTTTTCATCTTTAGCAATATTGTTACCAATACAGAAGGAAGCTACGGGGGGTCTCTTATAAAGATGTCCAAAAGGAATTTCGGGTTAATATGTCAGAAATCTATCTAGAGATCCATTTTTTTTGGGCTGGGTAAGGGACTTGCTGCATACCAGTTCAAGGTGCTTTTGGTATTCTGATTTCAGCAATTAGTGCTTGTGAAAAGTAGAGAGATAGAGAGAAAACCTAATGTGAGAATATGTGTAAGTAAGTATTGTCACTTACTAGAGTTAATATATATATAGGAAAGAATGGACCAATGGGCCGATATATTACAGGGCTTAATAGAAACTAATCCTAAGCATATAAGGAAGTTAACAGTGCTAAACCAGAGTTCATTGCAGGGAATAAAAGATTTATTGTCTATGAGTATTTAGAAAACAAGAGTCTTAATCAAGCATTACTTGGGACCGTTCAAAGAGTCAAGACTGCAGACCATTCAAAGAGCAACAAGGCATAATTAATCTTATGTTTGCACATCTATAAGTTATCAACTGGGGAAGCTTTATGAATCAATTGAAGAGTCCAAGATGAAGTTAGCTGCAAGAATAAACGGTCTGGATAGCAGTTTAGATGAATGTGCTGCTCTAAATAAAAAGACATGATCTCTGTAATACAAGGAGAAGCAGATACAATATTTGGGGATTTCAAGTCTGTTCGCGTTGTAGTCCATGCTCTGGAATCTAAAATTAAAGAAATAGAAGACAAGCAGCTGCAAATTCGTCAAGACAAGAATGGTTGGACAGAGAAAGAAGATGGAATAGAAAATGGGGCTAATATAAATTTTATGCAGACAGGAAATAACATTTGCAATGAAGATGCTTGCACAAGTGTAGGAAATGGTAATACAAGTTTTGACGTGGAAGGAAAACTTAGAAACATGTTTGAAACTGAAGTGTGTGCACTAATACGTTTGACTTTTGGTGCTGTTTGGAGCTTTGGGTTAACTCATATTTGTTCATCGAAATTTGAATTAATGACCGAAGAATTCTTAAGAGTAACTCGGTGATCAAGATGTATGGAGCTCTTCGTATGTTTGTCAAGATTCCCTTGGTGTTAAATTTCAAGATTGTTATAGAGGGTACTGGTGGTTCAACGCTTGCATCATCCTTCTTTGAAGCTATCGGTTTAGTAGTTTTCAAGATGTCATCTGTTATTCATGTTGATGCAAATTTGGAGACAGCCATTGTTGTTATTGCGCAATTGGCAAGCCTTCACCTTGAGGACAAGGTGAAAGTGCAGAAGGGGGTAATGATAGAACCCAAGGTTATTTTATGAAGAGGAAAGGGAAAAAGGGGCTTTAGGTCTGCTTATGATCCTTGTGATAAGGAAGTGAGAAGGAATGGTGTGGGAAGGTGAGCTGCTAGGTAGCATGAAGCAAGGGAAAGGGTCGGTAAAAGGGAGAGGGGGCTGGCAGAGAGAGGAGGGGAGTAGTGTGGTTGTCTTTGGGGAGGCCAGCATCCCATATGGCTAGTTTGGCCTGGCCTGGCTGAGATTTATGTTCTTTGTTCTGTGTGCTTAATTCCTTTGTGTAGAGGTGCTGTGATAATTTCTTCACGGTTATTTGAGTGTTAGTGTTCCTAGTAATCCTATTGGTATTTTCATTACTGTTGCAGTTGTTAAGCGTAATTCTAGTGCTGTTCTTGCTCTAGTTCTTCAATATATCCTTGTATTTCCAGTGTTTCGTGGTGTATCTCTGTTTCATTGTTTTGGGCCCCAACATTATCTAAATGCAGGAAATCAAAACTCTCCATTTAATGGATCTCGTGCTCAGAAGAAATAGAGATGATGCTAACAATGAGAGGAGCACCACAGCTATCGCATTCCTCTGCTTCTCTCTAGCTCGATGTTAAAATGTTGAAACTTAACAAAGCTGAATGTCTTGAGCACATCCATGTTATCTAGATTGCACTTACTTTCAGCTAATATATTCAAAAGGAAAATTTTCTCGGGTATTTCTGGGTGATATCGTAGGGTCCACAATATTGCTTATATTTTAGACTACGTCAAGTGTTTTGTAGCAATTACTTCTTACCAACTTCTTACCAGCCCAGGTGCAAAACTTTTTCAATTTAAGCTTCCAATAGACTTGCTTCTTAAGCTGACCATTTCCCTGAGGTCAAAAAGCTTCTTCAGATGACTATTCCACTGCTTGATTGGTTCAGGATCAGTGTCCTCTAAAGATTACTTATTTTTCTTCTCCACTTACCACAACAGTTGGAGGGACGTATTCATCCTGAGAACCTGTTTTATTAATAATATTTCCGAGGATCTCAACCACCTATTCATTTAGGATGGCACTTTGGCTGCTTCATGAGACACTTGTTTGTTAGAGTGGCAAGTTTGAGCTGATTTAGTGAAATACTACACTTCAAGTCGTGGGTCTACAATAAGATAGAACTTCCTTGGGTCAGAATATAAGGTCTACCCAATTCGTAAGTTTTTCTCTATTTTTCTCGATATAATTTTAGATAGATCCGACTTATAAAAACTTTAAAAATATATATATGGATATTTTTTAAATTATGATTTTTTGTAAGAATTTTCTACATTATAAAAGTAAAGAAAATCAAACCTTTAGCTTTTAGCTCGTTTGATTTAAGTTCTTCTGTCCATTTTTGTTAACACTGATAACGGATATGAGATTTACACGTGATCATTTATACACTATCACTTTCTCATTGGTTGATTCTTAAAAATTCTATATTCTAAATAGATTTTTTATATAATTTAAAACTACTTTTATAGAAAATATATTTTTTCCTTTCTGCCCCCTTCTCTCTTTTCTTTCTGCATCTTCTTTTCCATATCTAATTTTTCTCTCCATCATCTCTCTTCTACAACTTTTACCAAGTAAACACCATTGAAGTAGAATTCATACAACACTCCTTCCAAGGAAAAGAACATTACAATTGCTGCTGCTGAATGACCAAGAAGAAAAGCTATTGTTGATGCACTTAGCTTAATATTAAGAAGGTTCAATATAGCTCCTGTCATTGGAATTTCAAAGCGAGCTTCATAAAGGGCTGGAACATTGGGTGCAATAGTTGCTACCTGTTAGCAGTATCAGAAAACTACTTTTATACTTTCTCCTGCATTTACCATTAAATTTCTCGATTGAGAGTGAAAAAAATAAAATGGGGGAAAAGGGAGAAATGTCCAGATAAAATCCTAGCTCTCCTTCACCTTCCAATTTTTTAAATTGCAAAAGGCCTAGATTCAACCCATAGCGCCTGTTCTGCCCAAATCCAACATTTATTACCCTTTCTCATTAGTTGATATTCATGTATATAAAAGGATCGGAGCAAAATTGTGCAAATTGATATGCACAGACACACCAACCCTCTGTATCCTAAGAGTATGGAAATAAAAGCCCAAGCTCTCTGTCGTTTCACACCGAACCCCCTCCACCTACTTATCAATACATTTCTCTTCCATTTCCTTTTTTTTTTATTGGTGTTGCTATGCTTGGGAGTTAAAATTTTCTACTTAACAAAAAGTTAATTTTAAAAAAAAATATTGAAGAAATCGTACAAGAATTGTTGAAAAATTCAAAAAAATATCATTTTGAAATTTGTTTTAAAATTTTCTACTAAAGAAAAAGTTAATTTTAAAAAAACTATTGAAGGAATCGTACAAGAAGTGTAAACAGATTTTAAAATATTTCAACTCATTTTTAAAAAAAATGACAGAGGTAAAAAATAATTAAATAAAAACAAAAACAAAAAACAAAATAGATAGTGAGAGGTAAGGACGCATTACTATCATAAATGCCTTTTACTTTTGGTTTCTCCTTATCACTTGGAAGTGTATGCCACTAGGGCCTTATAAGTTTTAAATATTGAGAAAGTGATGAGTGAGATGGAGAAGGAGAAAGAGAAAAAGTTAAAGGAAAAAAAAAAAATATATATATATATATATATATATATAGAGGGAGAGAGAGAGAGAGAGAGAGAGAGAGAGAGAGAGAGAGAGAGAGAGAGATGGAAAAGTTTCAATGGAGGATTGAGATTTGGGTCAACGAAGGTTGAGATTTGAGGAGTAGAAGTGGTTTTTCTTTAATGGGTATGACTGGAAAAAAAGTTATAAAGAATGAGAGAAGAGAGGGCAAAACTATGCTCCAACTAATAATGCGATGGTAGGCTTTGGAGTTCGAATCACGTGTAATTGCACAGGTTTCAGTTAAATCGTAATTATACAATGTGTATTGGACGGTCACGACTCAATCTTTTTATTTTTATTTTTTTCTTGCATGCATTATGAGATATCTATTTTAAACTTCTTTTTTTGAAATGATCATGGCCGCCAGCACTCTTAGGACGGCCTTGATATGCTAAACTCCAGCGATCCCCACTATAGGCTCTGAGATTTGGGTCAATGGAGGTTGAGATTTGAGAAGGAGAAGTGGTCTTTCTTCAATGAGTATGACTGGAAAAAAAAGTTACAAAGAAAGAAAGGAAAGAGAGAAGAGGGCCAGACTATGCTCCAACTAGTAATGTGATGAAGGAAGAAAAAGATGAAAAGAGAACAGGAAGGAGATGAAATTCTTTTTTATAAAAATTTTTAAATGGTAAAAAATAGTTTTTAATTTAAGATAAATAATTTATAATAATTAGACAATGAAAAAGTGACACATGGATAAGTAATCACAAGTCACATATTTGCTAACACTATTAACGAAAATGGACATAAGAACCAAAATCAAAAAAGCTAAAAGTTAAGGGGCTGTTTGGAACGGTTTTTGTTTTATTGTTTCTAAAAATAGTTTTATAGAACAAAAAAACAAAAAACTTGTTTAGGTAAAAATATTTTTCATCAGTATTTTTTCGTGTTTTTTAGAAAACAGATGACAAAAACAAGCTAAAACACAAAAAATTTGTTTTTGTTTTTTTGTTTTCTAGTTACTGTTTTTCGGAAACAGTTTTTAAAAACAACTGACGAAAACAGTTATCCAAACGAGTTTTTTTGTTTTCGCAGAACAAAAAAATAAAAAAATAGTTTTTAAAAACCTTCCCAAACAGGGCCTAAGAGTTGCAAAAAGGTCATAGTTTAAATGGTATCAATACATATTTTCTTAAAAAACTTGTAAACTAAATCATATATAAATGAGCAATGCTACAATACCCTTTATATATAGTGTCACTGATGTATAGTATGCATCACCATTAGACGAACATGTTATTATTTATCTAATGCTGATGTATAGTAACACATCATCAGTAGCAACATACATTAAATGTACCGTTAAATTTGATATTTTATATATATATATATATATATATACTCGGATCTATTTTTCATACGCCTAAGTGTTCATTTGTTATGATTTTAGTTTATAAATATTTTGTTGATCGAGTCTTATCTTGTGCTCGCCTCCCAATGATGAACTCATAAAACTAACTCCAATAATGTTATTCATACACTCAATTCTTATACCATATCTACATTTTTAATTTTAGCCATTGATTTATTATAAAAAATAATGATTAAAAAATAATATATGTGAGAGAAGGTATAAAAATGATGTAAGAAAAATAGTGTAGAAATAACCTTTCTCAAACAATACCTTAGCCTTAAACATAACTCTTAATAGTTAGCTACTAATGTGTGTGAACATACCATGGTGTAGCATAACCTATAGTGCCAACAACTTTTGTGGAGAGGAAATAAGTCATTTATTGCACATATAAGCAATTAGGTATAAGGATTTGGTCGACCGTCATTTTCTCTACATTGTGGCTGTTTAAATGTTTGGACCACCACAATGATGCCACATCATTACCAAAGGAATTACTGATTGAAATGCCAACCATTGTCCTTCATTTAGGCTAACTAACCCAACTCAGATGCCAAAACTCTTCTTTCCTTAGTGGTTGGGGAGTTTTAAGCTCTGTCCCTATCTGAAGCACGGGGAGACATACGTTAAATGTCCATTGATGAGAAGGGGTTGGGGAAACCATGGACCCAATTCCTACAGTGATGAATATAAATGCAATTGAAATTCCTAGTTCTAGAAGTTTAAACAACAGTTACATTACGAATGTTAGGGTTAGCAAGCCTCCTCTTTCTCACCCCTATCAGTAAACTAGCTTTAGCTTTACCAGATTTTCTCAATACCCAAAGAGACAATAATAGACATATTATATTTTTTTATGAAAATATTTTCACCTTGGACAATCTGCGAGCACAGAGTCACGGTCAAAATGATTGAGTTAGATGGATTGAGTGGAATCGAAAACTCAGATGTTTCGACGAATCGCCTAGAATCACGTAGGTCTTAAGGTTCAACTCGATGAAGCAATCATTGATTGCCATTTTTTGTGCGAGGGAGAAGTGTTAGAATGTGAGAGAAGGAAAAGTAAGGAAAGAAAGAAGGAGGCTTGGCATGGAATTTCTGCCATGATGCAGAGAAAATGATGTTCCTTTTCTAGATCCTTATTTGAGTTTTGGCATCTTAGTATAGTTAGTTAGCTTGAATGAAAGATAACGGTTGGTGTAAACACCTGATTTCGTCCAGATGTCATTTAAAAAAAAACAAAAATAAATATAAAAATAATAATAAATTAAAAACAAAATATATTAATAAATAAAAAAATTAATTAATTAATTAAATGAATAAGCAATAAACAATAAATCAAAAACAAAAACAAAACAAACAAAAAAACAAAACAAACAACAAACAAAAAAAAAAGCACAACAAAAAAAGAGGAGAGCTCAGCCCAACATTTTTTTGGTAGCCCATTTAACCAAACAAAAAAGTCTAGCCTTCAAGTCCAATCCAGCAGCAGCCCACACCCATCCAACCCGGTCCAGCTCGTAACCCAGCATTTTGACCCGGATACCCTTAAAACCGGTTCCCCATTTCTAAAACCCTAACCTCTCTTCTGCAACGCATCCCATCCCCCACACCTCTGCACCTCCTCTCCCAAAAAAAACCAACGCGTCCCTTTCCCCTTTCTCCTTCCCCTCTCCGTACTCCCCGGATCATCCTATTTCCGGCAAGATGTGAGCCGCCCACGCCTGCCTCTACACGCCTTCCACCTCTGGCCCGTACCCCTGTTCGCCCTTCTAAGCTTTAGCCCCTGTCACAGCTACTCATAGCTTTCCCCCATCAGGTTCCCTTCTCGACTACTTTCGGCGAAATCAGTGTGGTTTCCCCATTTTTGGCAAACCATCCGCGGGGTTCTGAGTATCTTAACCCCCTCAAAGACGACCGGTCATTTTCAAGATGGTAACTTGCGCGACAACAATCCTGTTGCAGCGATTTGCTTTGGTCTGCCGGTTCTGTTCACGGGATTGTGGCAAAAGCAACGGGATTTGGCTTCTTCCCTCCTCTATAAACACAAAGGAATTCGATAGAGCAAGGAGAGATTTTTATGATTGGTTTTCTGAGAGCAAAAGGTTAGAAAAACACCATTTTCTGTAATTGTGAGGTTTTTGAGTGTGCATTTGGTTTGGGGACGGTACCAATCATCTTAAGGCTTCAAGGTTTGGATTCTGATTCATTTTGTCACTTCTGTAATTTGTAGTTTAAACTTAGCCATGGTTCATCTATTTCCTACATGGGTGAGTGGCCCCTGGTTTGAATTGGGGAAGATTTCATTCTGAGATTCTAAGTTTTTTTGTGTGTAAATATGATATCTGCGATTTGAAATGGCTAAATCTGTTTGAATGTACAAATTGAACATAAATCTTGTTTCTCCTGCTTATAATAGCCCCTTCTGTTTATATGAGTTTGGCATTGCGCGTTCAATTCTGAGATTATAATGGCTTACATTCTGGAATGCTATTCAAATGATTATCCTATGCGCATATTTTCTGACTCTGAAT
>JASKGM010000005.1:14109485-14128483 GCA_034509205.1 Ceratonia siliqua
CTTAACGTCCATATTTTTGACAGTTCAGTAAAATTATTGTGCCTTTATTTGCATCGATGATCGAAAATTATATGAGCATCAGATGTTGACTGACTTTCAGATGCTGGGGCTTCATATTACTTTGATAGTCATGAATACCACAATTGTTTCAGTTGTTGTGGTACTCTTCCTGTGAAGCCAGAGTGAAGTTCTCCTTAAAACCAGTTCAACATGTTCATGTTGCACCTGGACGTTTTGGGAACAACATTTCGTGAGGGGTTTCCTTTTCTGTTATTGATTGTTCCTTTCATTAACTCATTTTTACAAGCACTTCCTAAAAATAAGTTCTGGTTCAATGTGCTTAGTAGTGGCTTTTCTTTTTGGTTACAAGTAGTGGCCTTTTCATTGCACAGAAGGTGCCCTATGTTAACCAGCATAATATACTTGTGCTTTTTGGTTCATGCCTTGGTTTTTACAGCCCCTGTTGCCAAAGGAAGATAAGATATTTAGAAATAAAGTACTAGTTAGTGTCTAATGCAATTCATGTTTTATGTTACTGTCTAATGCAATTCATGTTTTTGGTTCGATTTTAAACACCCCACTGCGCTATGTAGCACTTATGCGTACGTTAGTCCCATGTAGTTTGATTAGATTTATTACTCTGGAAATTAATTGGACATATAAATAACCATTATCTGTATATTTCAGATTATGACATGGTAGGGCGATAGTATTATGCCTGATGAGGGCTTTTATGCTGCCATCATGAAGTTGCTCTTTCAATGTCTCATCTGCTTTTGTAGTTGACCCATTGACCTGATTCTAATAATTTCATTGCAGTCTAAGAATGTATAATTCACTGGTGGAGAGATGCTTTAATGATTGTGTTGACACCTTTAAGCATAAATCCCTGCAAAAGCATGAGGAAAGCTGTGTTCGAAGATGTGCAGAGAAGTTTTTGAAGCATTCTATGCGTGTTGGCATGAGGTTTGCAGAGCTCAACTCAGGAGCTGCCACACAAGATTGATGTTTATAAATAGACCTGATGTGGTTTTGATATTCATAAATGTAGAATTTTATCTGACTTTGGTCCTGAATGCCTTTAAGATTGACAGAATATAGACCCAAAACCTGATCTTTGATCAGCTCTATGTATAAACATCTTATTAGGAAAACGATTGTTTAATTATATTTTTGCTCTTTAGAGAGGAGACACTGTTTGAGACTTGAATCCCAGGGCTGCAGTATGTGCCCAAGAATTTGTCATAAATAAAACTTAAAAGATGCAACTACTGTACTTTACAGGGTGATGCATAATTGGCTTTATTTAGAACATTAATCCATTGAACATTCTGATTATGCATTGCGATGTCAAACTTACTGGTATTAAGACTTGGTTGTCCCTTGGTTGTCCCACAAGCTTTGGATATCCTTATTAAGACTTTGGATATCCTAGCTTTTGCCGCTTATGGCCCCTTGGAGTGGGAAACCTAAACTAGGATGCCCAAGGCTATAAAAAGGGATGGGACCATTGGTTATAACATTCATCACCTGAAGAGGTGATATCCAAAGCTTGTGAGTAAATAACAGGTAACAACCTATCTAGATATAGGATATTTTTCTTTTTCGGAGGTTGCCGTAGTTGTGGTTGTCGTTACGTCTTACAGGCTGGTGAAAGTTGAGATCTTCCAAATCCTTTGGCCGAGCTGAAAATTTATGTGGAAAGAACTCAACAAGAGAACGTGGATTAGTAAAGATCACTCTTGGCAAAGATATTTGTATTGTTCCTTTGATGACAAGAAAAAAAAGGAAAGATGTTTACGAATTTCGACGATCAGCACGTTTTGCTGTTCGAACTATTTATCTATCATAAAAAAAAAAAAAATTTATCCTACAACTACAAGCTCGATATCACTCTCATTATAACATAAATAATAGCCACTTCTTACCTCAAAATAAAATAAAATTAGAAAAAAGAAGAAGCAAAGTTTCTAATAGCCACAAAACCATTCTAGTTGTTGGTAGGACCACGGGCAGCAGGGACTGCAGCCAAGTCTTTCCCTTTAGAGTTTAGTTTATCTAAAAGTATATCTGTTCCAATCCCCCTACCCCAACACTCACCTACTAACTATCTCAAATAAATAAATAAATAAATAATTCGTAACCATAATAATTCAAAAGTTTCTAACAAATTTTAAATTGTGTTCGCAAATTACAATATTTTCCATCCATGATCACAAAATTGCGATACTTTTTAAGGATTAAATTATATATTTAATCTTAGTTTTTCCTTGTTACTCAAGTTTGGACTATTCTTTTTCTTTTCGAAGGATAATGTTTCCACAGAATTATATGAGGATTTTTTTTTGGTTACTTTGATTTTCAAGATATAAGCACTGTAGCGAGTAAATAAGTGAATGAGGTAATATTGCGAATTATCCTCAAGAAGTAAACAAATAGAATATTTAAGTAATTTTTGAAGAAAGCATGGGCCAAGATGTCATTTCATTTATGTATTGTAACAATTAAATATTAATTTGCATTATTATAATAATAAGATTATTTGTTGAAATTTCATTTTCACCGTCACTGGATTCCACTCCACGAACTACTTAACTAAGCACAGTCTATTAGCAACATTAAAAAAAAATAAAGAAATAAAGAACCCTAAGCATATTCGGTAATTTGCACTATAAAAGGCTGATTAGCGCAGTTACAATAGTCATTTGTCATAGAACATCGGCTTTGAGTTTTTCCGTTCATCGTTGGTATCGAAGAAGAACAAGACATGGGCAGGAAATTCTTCGTCGGCGGCAACTGGAAATGCGTATGCTTCTAATTCATTCTATCGTCATTTCACTATCATCAGCATCTATACACAATTTTTCAAAATATTTTTTATCTTTCTTTTTAATTTTGATGAAATTTGAAAGTGCTTTACTCTCCTGGCCAGAATGAGCTATGAAAGTGTCTTTGAATGCTTGTGTTTGTGTCACTAACAATCAGATCGGAGCACTGATAGTGAACTTGTGGTTTATTTCTGGTTTCTGAATTCATCTGGGATCATATGATCTGTAAATCTCGGATACCCTTTTTCCCCGACCGCACAACTACTTTGTAGTCACACCCTTGGGATCGAAGATCCTTCTCTCTAGAATTATGCTCAAACAAAGTAGCCGATTGAACTTATCGTGATGATATCGAATATAAAGACTGCTAGATTTATGTTGATGTGAATGCGTTATGCGTAATATTATGGCATTCCTGACTGTCCCATATACCTTGTTTTATGGCTGTGTTCTTATTTGCCATGATATGGATGCAATTAAATCAACATTAGTTCTGAAATATCTTCAAGTGATGCATAATTGATACTTCGAGTTAAAAAATGTTGCAGAATGGGACCGCTGAAGAGGTGAAGAAAATTGTTGCCAATTTGAATGAGGCTCAAGTCCCTGGGGAAGATGTTGTGGGTGAGTCTTAGCGAGGTTTTCATGGCTATTTTTATGTTAAGCAATATTTATACTCAGCTCACTTTATTTTATACTTAGCAATTGTTTGTCTGGCTAAGGAACTTCCACTTTCTTATTTGGACCAGAGTTTGGTCTGAGGACTCTAATCACACATGTATAGAGTTCCAAAAAGTAACAATTCTGTTCATTTCAATATAGAATTACTTATCTAGAAAGCAATGTTTCACTTTGAGCTATTAGAATGCTATTCAAATTTTGTAGCCAGAAGTAATCTCTTTCTACAGCTTTTACCAGTACTAATTGGTATCTGTATCCAAGGAAAATCCCTCCAAGCAATGACATTTTTGAGGATCTGGACATGCAAACTACATGGATGGTGTTTGCTATAAACATACTGTATGCAAGTTGTATTCTGCATTCACCTCTTGTGAGGTGTATTTATCTTTTGATTTCTACATGCCTTTTGATGTTTTCTCATCTGTTTGTTTTGTGTCATGTGAACTATTTTTTAGCAGTGAGGGCTAATTTATTTATTTTTACTACAGATCAGTTTGCTGTCAACGGCAGTTGCTTTACTGCTGTTTATATCTGTATTTCTTAGGATAAAAAATTTTTGATATGTATCTGCAAGCCTCTCTCTTTCTCTGCGTAATTATTTCTTTCTAAAATAATTTCATACAGTTTTTATTATTAACATTATTATGATTTCTTATTTGCAGAAGTTGTTGTCAGCCCTCCCTTTGTTTTTCTTCCTGTTGTCAAAAGTTTATTGCGGTCTGACTTCCATGTTGCGGCACAAAACTGTTGGGTTCGCAAAGGTGGTGCTTTTACTGGAGAGGTTAGGTATGCTATGAGTTGGTTCCCTCATCTGTTCACATTGGTGCCTGCTTTGGATGTATTGTTGACTGATTTGCTGTGTGTTGTTAAATTCTATTAAAAAATGGCTTAGTATTATCCTTTTTTCAATCTATGTCTATTGCATGTCTCTGCTTTAAACTGACTAGTGATAGTCTTGGTCTTACTCATTTTTCCTTTTCTTTATATGGTTCTGGTCTAATGTTATTTTGATGCCTGTCATGTCCTCAGTGCTGAAATGCTTGTTAATTTGGGAATCCCTTGGGTCATTCTTGGTCACTCTGAACGAAGGCAGCTGTTAAATGAATCAAACGAGGTACAAAGAGTTCAACTTCTTTTGTGTATCTTGTCAAGTGTTTCCTTTATTTGAGGCTTTGTTATATATTCTATATAGTGGAACTAATTGTACTAATGATTAAGTTTAATATTTACTAATTATATTTGTGCACTTTCTACTTTCTTACAGTTTGTGGGAGATAAAGTTGCATATGCACTTGCACAAGGTCTGAAAGTTATTGCTTGCATTGGGGAGACCCTTGAACAGCGTGAAGCTGGTTCAACAATGACTGTTGTGGCTGAACAAACTAAAGCAATTGCAGGTGTCTTTTTTTATGTCTTCTCTACCAGAGATAGCAGATTGAATCATTAATTCATATCTGACTATTTTGTGATCTTTGCTGATCTTAAATCTGTTTGCAGCTAAAGTATCAAATTGGGATAATGTTGTTTTGGCATATGAGCCAGTTTGGGCCATTGGGACAGGGAAGGTTGCAACTCCTGCTCAAGCTCAAGAGGTAAGTGTGCCAATATTTCATTGTTAATGTTTAGTGAAAATTCTTATGCTTCTATAAAATATTTATTTTGAGTCTAGAATTCAATTTATTACGATTATTCAAATATTTAAAAAATATACTTTTCATGGTTCATTTCCTACATGTAGATTTGTCTGGTTGCTCTGTCTGAAACTTTTTATTATTTGCTCTTATCACAATCAGGCTGTTAATTTGTCTTGTTTCAGTCATCTAATCGCCTAGTCTCATGTTTTCTGTAAATGCAGTTATACTCGTTGCATGACAATGTGTGTTGGATATTTGGCCTAGGTCCATGATGAATTGAGGAAATGGATTCATAGTAATGTCAGTGCTGAAGTTGCTGCATCTGTCAGAATTATCTATGGAGGTACTCCCTCTTGCACTTTAATACATATCCTTATAGTATGTGCAATGAGGGAGATGTAGAAGAATAAGCATGTTACTAATCTTATGACATTAGAGAAAGCTAAAGAAGAAAACACCTCAGATGATAAATATCCACCATATACAATCACACAACATTTGATATGTACTTATGAATTTGGTCCATTGGCGGTTGTTCTAATCTTTTCATTTTTGATTATTTTCACTTTCTAAACTGAGATGTTAAGCTTTTTATCATCTTGGTGGCCCGGGGGGGTTGGATTTCCTGGTGTGTTATAAGGCTCGAGGGTTGAAATTACTTATTATAATAAGCTTATTTACTTGCTACATGTTAAATGCCAGGTTCGGTAAATGGAGGAAACTGCAAAGAATTGGCAGCGAAGCCAGATGTTGATGGATTTTTGGTTGGTGGTGCTTCTTTGAAGGTGATTATTATTTTTAAGCTTATGTTATTTCTAGTGGTTGGTTTTTTGCTGTGGTTTTTTTCTAATTTTTATTATTTTCTGTAATTAGCCGGAGTTCATTGACATCATCAAATCTGCTACTGTGAAGAAGAACTGAAATTCGTAGTTAGGAACTGATGTACTGCCTTTCAAGCTGTTTCGCAAGTGCCCTGTTTGACTTTTGGTTTTGTGGTTTGTGGTCTGTCCTTGGAACTTGTGTGTAGTTAGCACACAAGCACTGAATAAATTAGATTTTCTTTGATCTCATCTGTAGGTGATCAAATGGATTTTGGTTAAAGGTTAAATTTGTATGTGTAAAAAGTGTAATTACCCTAACATTTGGTGGGTAAATAATGCGAACACCTTAGTTTTAATTTATTGTATTTTCCACTATCAGTTTCTTCACCCCTATTGATACCTACTATCATCTGAAACTGGGGATTGACTGAACAAGAATGATGATGTACCGATGATGTTGGTTTAATTCTGTTCTGCCTGCATAGAATAAACACACTGCATGATTATGGTGATATCTAATGCACGTAAAAGAAAATGAAATTGCCGCAAGAGCACCAGAATGTTGTCTTTTACAAATACAATTGTAAAAGTAGTATGAAGCTGTAGGTTCCATACTTTGATTAATCCAAGTGATATTAACATTCATATGGGTGTGTTAAAATGGGTTAGCTTCACAAGACTGACCCATATGAACTGGGCTGGACTGGGGTTCTATATGCTCACAAAATATGAGATGATCCGGTCCAATTCATATTTTGAGGGAGTTAATGTAGGTTGGGTTAAAGCAATTTTTTTATATATAAAAAAAACCTTATGTTATAATATTAAAACTTTTAAGAAGTTTTAAAAAATTATGTTATGGTAGTGAGACTTTAAAGAAGTTATATTATAATTTGATATTTTTTTATTAATAAATTTAATTTAGTAATAATTAAATATAATTGTTAAATAATTTTTTAAAAATATTTTTATTTATATATATTTATGTGTGTGTGTATAAATAGTAATCTCTGGGTTAGCCATAAACTACCAAGGATTAAGCTGAGTTAAAATTTTGTAAATTTATAGAAAATATGAACTGGCCAGTTCATATTTTGAGGAATTAATGTGGGCTAGAGTCTAGTTTCATATTGACATCCCTATTGCTATATTCCTTGAAAATATTTAAGCATCCAGAGCCTCATCCTATCCTTCAAATTTATTCACAAATTCTGTCCATTGTTAGATCCCACCAAGCATTGTCCATACACATTGGTTTCATACCCACTATTTCGTAACAGACTCATTCTTTGTCCATTTCAACTCAGATAAATCGTTATAAGGTTATTTTCTAATATCAAGGATTCGCCTATTTTTAAATCAACTAATTGAAGAGGTTTATTTATTATTTTAATTTTTAAAAATAAAATTCTAGAACTTAATGATGAGATCCACTTAGTTGACAGTTTGCGAGGAACCAAGTATACTAATATCATTCTTCTCTACAAAATTCAAAACACCCCCCCGTTTGGGTAGTGTACGGAAACCGACTTTGAGTACCCGTCAACGTCGTTCGCATGTGGACACTTTTGCCTTTTGGCCAAACCCATGACCCATGCTCTCTTTCTTTTTTTATTATTTTATTTTGAGGTTAACAAGTAATGAATGCTTTTTAATATTATTTATATAAATTATTAAAATAATTATATTTAAATTTAACAAATAAATTATTCAATTTATAAATAAATTTTACAGAAAGTAACAATAAAGTTAAAGTGTGAAGGGGAAAGGACACTTGTCCATAGTTGGAGTCAAGATCAATAATGCCAAATAGCTTTAGATGCTTATTAAAATAATTTCCCACGCCACTTCCTTGACGGCACGCTCCCTACAACTTGGCTCTGATCGGCTCAAGCCTCCCATCCGGCTCAGGCTAATTAAGTGTAGTGGATCCCACTGTGATACTCCGCGATTGACGATTGTATATTTTTGCATTGCGCCTAATGATTGTGGATTTAAAAAAATATTTAGTACTTTTATGATTATAATTTTTTTAAAAATCTTCCTACATTTTTTTTCTATTCTCTTATCATGTCGTTCTTAATTTTAATAATATCAATTTATTATATTTTATATTTTAATTTTTTAATATTAATTAAGTATTTATTATGTTATATATATTTTTAAAAATTTTTATATTTATAAATAAATAATATCAAAAAAATTTATAAATAAATAGTGTAAAAATAATATAAAAAATTTTTAAAAAATTATATAATTTAAATAATAATTAATTAATATTAAAAAATTAAAAAATTAAGACAAAAAATTAAAAAATTATCAAATTTAATTACCAAAAGCTCATCTCCCTTTTTTAGTTGAATTTGTGTAACATAACATAAATTTAATAAAAAATATATTATATTTTCAATAATATTAAAAATGTATTCATTTAAAAAATTCTACATTGATTGGAAAGTACACACATCGTACGGTTCAGATTCCATCTTATCTATCCAACGCACTAATAATTGAGGGAGTAAGATTGATTACGCAACCTACGGCTTAGTAGGAAAAACTTTGGAGGACTCAATTTATCATTTTATTTGTGAATTATACACAATTAATAATTTTAAAATAATATAGAGAAATTCTTATAAATAAAACTTATTTTACCTTATTTAAAGTATGTGTACCTTTTGTATTTATTAAACATGTATAAATAACATGATATAATATAATGTATATAAAAATATCTTAATAATAAACCTCTTAAATATTGTGTGATTCTCACTTTTTATTTTATTTTTAATGTGATCTATGAGAATTTCTCATTAAGTTTTATCAAAATTATTGTTAAGCATTTATATCAAACACTATATTATAAAAATATTTAATAATAAATAATAATTTTCTCTTGCTTTTTAACATAATTTCTGAAACAGTAAAAGGAAATACAGTATTTTATATGACATTTAAAAAACTTTAATTTTTAAAATTGCATAACATTTGATATAAAATGGAATAATGAATAAAGTAGGAAAAAGCATATTTCCACAGGGCTTACACGACACCATACGTCATTTCATTAGGCTAAGCCACACAAATATTAAAAAAGAAAAAAGAAAAAAAAAAGTGGAATATTGGATTTACGCCATTTGAGCTTACTTGCCTGTAGGTCACGGGGGTCCTTTGGTTTCTAGATTGCATAATCTACAGAAGGTATCTTTTTCTTCAGTAAGATATCTTCATGATACCAAATAATAATAATAAAATAAGTAATAATCAAATTTATAGATTTAAATCCTATCAAATTGATTTTAAATTAGATAAAGTATAATAAATAAACGATCACCCTACATCATTTTAATTATATAAAATTATAATTATTTAAAAATAAATAAATTATTTCTATTCACTCAGCTCTATCTTTATGTCAAATCAATGCATATCAAATATATATTTACCATAACCAATACTATATAAAATTATAAACTATTAGCTTATCCAGTCTTTTCCCCCTTGAAACGGGAAAGGGGAGTGAGCTAGTCAAGATTTTGCTTCTACTAAACGTTTCTATGCTCGGTTTATTTTAGCTTTGAGAATAAATTATTTTTTTAAATAATATATTTTTTTAAAAATATATTTATTTATTTATATTTATAAAAATAAATAAGTTAATAAAAATAAAAAAAATTCTTATAAAGAGAAACTAAAATTTTTAACTTTTCTTGATAAGAAAAAAAATAAGAAGAGAGAAAAACATTCATTTTTAAAATTGTTTACCTTATTTTAAAAGTCCTTTTAAATTATTACATTTAAACATAAAATAACTTCTTCTTAAAATAAAATATTTATTCTTATAAAAAAAAATACATTATCTGATAAGATCAAATAAACAATCTTTCAATATTATTAAAAATAGTACAATTGTTATTGATTGTGGTATCGTAACTCATAATTAAACCACAGTTTTTTGAATAGTTACATGGATCAATGATTAAATAGCACATATGATTTAATAAGTTTTGTTTATACTTTTTTTGGGTTTTAAATTGATGGATGATATGATCCTAAATTGAATAGCATGGGCAAGGCATGGCCTTCCTTCTTCCCTAGGAATGGTTTTGATGAAGACAAGACAGCCTCATCCTTATTGCTTAATCGTTGTTTAGGAAGAAAGATTTAGTATTCTTCACTTTTCAGTCCAGTGATGCATAATTTGTATCTAGAAATTAATAAAAATATGAAAAATTCTGAGTTATAATCTGGTATGAATATTATAACTTTACAGTCTTTTATAAAAATTAATAAGTCTCATTTGTTTTATTGTGACCCTAATTATTTTATCGTAGAGCTTACAATAAAGTTTATTTTTTTGTCTAATTATATTGTTATCATAATTATAAAATATTGTAACCCAACACGAGCTAATTAATATCATTGTTATAGGAAATAAAATATTTAACTGAACATATTATGGTAGAATGGGTAAGTGCCATTGTTCCTTTGATCATCGTCACTATTCATATATTAAATAGCTTCATCTGACTGACTTTGAACTCTAATTTATCATTACCAGGCGTCTATGAGACTAAAGAAGAAGAAAAGCTCGGTTTCTTGTGTCATTAACAGTAGGGTCCAATGTTCAATTGGCAAAAGGCCGAAGGGTCAATTTCTGCATCCAGACAAGGAACAGTGGTGTAATAGAATAGAAAGCAGCTAAGCTAGCTCAAGCCAGCCATCATGATAAATCCTTATGAAATCCAACGGCTGAGAATGGTGGGGACTCTTTCGAGGCTTATCTGCTCTATCTTGAATGTATAAAAAACGAATGAGAATGAGACCATATGCTGTGAGAAAGAGGCTGAGGCAGAGGCTGAGGCAGGGGCAGAGGAGGGTTTCCAGCTTCTTAGAGTGGGACCATCCAAATCCAACCAAAGAGAGTCCACTTCGAACATGAAGGGCAATGCAGTTCCTCCCCCGCCTTCCTTTTTCGTCTCCTTCTCCTTTCTCTGAACCTCGGTCAACTTGCTTTAACTTTTGAATAGTCTCACTCTATCAAGACCTCCTTCGCACCACGACAACCACCAATATAAACCCGTCCTCTACGCATCCATACCCTTCTCTGCTCCTTCCATCTTTTCTATTCCTATGAGTTTGGCGCCACCACCCGTCAAGTTCACTGTAAACAGGTTCTTTACCGGAATTCTTCACCTTTTCCTTTTTTCATCTTTATATATTGATTATCATTCGTATTTGTTTTTTACAACTAATAACTGTAGACTTATATTCTGAATCGATCATGTCGAGAGATTTATATTACTAACGATATTTTGGATGAAAACTAACTGTGCTGCCATAAAAAGAGTTTTTTTCTTTTCTTTTCTTTTCAACCTCAGATCTTTCTTTCTTTCAGTATTCAATTCATTGATCATGGTCTCTGGAACTTATGGCCGCTGCTTTTTGTGATCTATAGGGAAAAGCGTTCAAGGAATTAGCGTTGTTTCTGGCATGGGAGTTTGTTTGAGCGCCCAAATTAAAGCTGAGAGCCCATGTAACACAGGTATTTCAGATTTTGCTTGCCCTTTGGTACAACCCCAAATTAGGTGAAGTGGCTTTAAGCGTCAACCCCAGGAACTTTAGTCTCTCTTCCAATTATATAATGGGTTTGATTTGTAAACCAGTCCCTGCGTGACTGCGTCTGCTTAAGAGACGAAATTGAGTAACATGGATATGTCAATTTTGACCTTTAAGCATTTATTTTACCCTGTTTTAATGCTAAATTATCTTATCCCAAAAAATGTTAAAATACTGAATCAGTCCTTTTATCTAGTAGTAGTCTTAACTAACCTTTAGGCTTTGAGTGTTTTCTCCATAAATGGGCTAATGTCATCTGTAACATGTAATAAACATGAAAGTCCAGTTTGATTAATCGGTGATAGTTACTTAATGGAATATGGTGTTGATGGGTGTTCGATTGTGTTAATGTTGTTCTTTTTTACAGGGTTGAATTCAAAAAATGTTAGCACAGATGGAAATGATGTCAATAGTACAGGTAGTAAGGCCTCAACGGTCTCAGTGCTTCAAACTCCTCGGAGTGAGGGCGAGATCTTGCTGTCATCCAATTTAAAGAGCTTTACTTTAGCAGAACTTAAGGCGGCCACAAGAAATTTCCGTCCAGATAGTGTTTTAGGAGAAGGTGGTTTTGGATCAGTTTTTAAAGGGTGGATTGATGAGCATTCATTGGCCGCTGCCAAACCTAGCACTGGTATTATTATTGCTGTGAAAAGACTTAATCAAGATGGTGTCCAAGGTCACAGGGAGTGGTTGGTAAGAAGCAAACACCACCTCTGTTACATAGTTTTATTTGTGTTGAGTACGTTTTTACCTTATAGGCAAGCCATAATTAATAATCCAAGAAGCAAGTCTCAAGGTTCATTATTTTATCTTTGTTCCTCTTCTAAGCTAAGCTGAGAGGAGTTGGTTTTTAGTAGTATAGACTACAAAATCACCTTACTCTGTTTTTCTTTTCTCTTTTAGGCTGAAGTGAACTATCTTGGACAGTTTTCTCATCCCCATCTTGTAAAATTGGTTGGGTATTGCCTTGAAGACGAACACCGCCTTCTGGTTTACGAATTCATGCCCCGAGGCAGCTTGGAGAATCATTTGTTCAGGAGTGAGTTCTTCATATCCCACCTTTTCACGTTGTTGAACTTGAGAATTGTGTTTAACATTCTCAACACCGTTGTAACAGGAGGCTCTTATTTTCAACCTCTTTCTTGGAGCCTCCGTTTGAAGGTTGCTCTTGGTGCTGCCAAAGGGCTTGCATTTCTTCACAGTGCTGAAACAAAAGTCATATATAGGGACTTTAAGACTTCAAACATCTTGCTGGATTCAGTATGTGGCACATAAATCTCTCTCTCTCTTTTAGAGTACTTTTTGATAGCATATCTGAAAGAAAAAAAAAAATCTTTGGTGTTGATCACAGGATTACAGTCCAAAACTTTCTGATTTTGGGCTGGCCAAGGATGGACCAGCAGGGGACAAAAGTCATGTCTCCACCAGGGTAATGGGAACCTATGGATATGCAGCTCCTGAATATCTAGCCACTGGTATTCTTTGGCTCATATTGCTGAACAGTTCATGTTTCTTCTTGTTTGGTCAATTTCTTAATTTGATTTTCAACTTACTGTAGGTCACCTAACTGCCAAGAGCGATGTCTATAGTTTTGGAGTTGTCCTGCTGGAAATGTTATCAGGCCGCCGATCAGTTGACAAGAACCGACCATCTGGACAGCACAATTTGGTGGAATGGGCAAAGCCAAACCTGGCCAACAAACGTAAGATTTTTCGTGTAATGGATAGCCGACTTGAAGGCCAGTATTCAATAGAGGAGGCCTTTAGGGCAGCTACCCTCGCATTGCGATGCTTATCAACAGAATCCAAGTTCAGGCCAACCATGGATGAGGTGGTTTCAGATTTGGAGCAGCTGCAAATTCCCAATGCAAATGTAGGAAATCAAAACCCTCTTGTTAATGGATCTCGTGCTCGAAGAAGAAGTGAGAGCCATGCTCTCAGTGGGAGGACCACCACTGCTTATCCCCGTCCCTCTGCTTCTCCTCTCTATGCTTGACACTAAAGCGTTGAAACTTAACAAAGCTCAATGTCTCAAGCACCATCCACATGTTATCTGTGTACATATCTTATTTTCAGCTAATATATTCAGAAGCAAACTTCTCTCGGCTATTTCTGGGTCACATCGGAGTGTGCATGATATGATATTGCTTGTATTTTAGGTTCTGTCGAGTGTTTTGTAACAATTGGAAATATAGCTATGAAGGCAGAAAGTAATGCAAGTGCTTTTGGATGACTGTAGTCAAGTTATTTTTTCTTCTATATTGAATGGTGTAATTTCTTAACCTTTTTCCCTTTTGAATACAGAAATTTGGAAATGGGTTCGGCTTCTATCTTTTAACACTTGGTTGCATTAATGTGCATCCTTCGAATTCTAAAGTATTGAAGAGCAGATGAACTATTTTGATTATTTGTATGCTATTTAAAGTGCAATAATGGACAGCAAAGTCACGTTATAACTAGTCCATTGGATTGGACTACTATAGGACAAAACTTCTTGTTAGGTTTATCAATCATAGTCCACGTTTTTTTCATACAAAAGTTATAGCTATTGATATAATAAATAGCCTATGATCCAAGGGCTTACTGAAATGTAGGTTTATCAAGATGACAGTTATTTTTATTAGAATTTACATAAAAATACTACGTAATAATTAAGTAATAAATGAATAAAGCACAAGGCCTTGAATAGTCGGCTTTAAACTACAAAATGATAATGAATTTTTGGGCAAATAACAACGGATAAACCATAATTATAGGGGTAGTCAAATGGATTCAATATAAAATGGATTAACATTTTACTAGCTCAGCTTATTTATTTTAGTGGATTAAACAGAAAAATCCACTTAATACATAACGATAGCTCTAACCGTGAGGATACTGCTTCATTGTCACAAGAATGGAGCATTTACTCTAGTCTTCGACAAATTCAATTACACAAACGAGATCAAAGATGGAGCTTTTGGAAACTTGGATGTCCAAAATTTCAACGAGAAAGCCAAATCAGCTAATAAAGTTTCCTCATAAACAGTATATACAATTTTAATAAACACAAAATTGGAGATATCAGTATTTTCAAGTAACTGCTCCTGACAAAGTTGACTTCACTGACTGAAAACTCTCTGATCACCTAACATTGCTAGGAGCATGGGACTTCAGTGGTAGCAAAATAAGTGGATGGCTTCTCACCAAGTTCTTACCAGCCCAGGCGCCCAATTTTTCCAATCTAACCTTCCAACAGATTTGTTTCTTAAGCTGACCATATCTCTGAAATCAAAAACCTTCTTCAGATAACTATTCCCCTGTTTGACTGTGTCAGGTTCAGTGTCCTCTAGAGATAACTTTACTTCTTTTTCTTCAGTTACCGCAATAGCTGGAGGGATGTATTCATCCTGAGAAAATGTCTCATTAATAATATTTCCAAGTATCTCAACTACCTCACTCATTTTAGGACGGGACTTTGGCTGCTTCATGAGACACTTGTTTGCCAAGGTGGCTAATATTTGAGCTGATTTGATGCAATACTGCCCTTCAAGTCGTGGGTCTACAATAAGATGAAACTTCCTAGGGTCAGATATATAAGGTCTTATCCATTCCAAAAGCTTTTGTTCATTTCTGGGTAGGTTTCTCTCTACTGCTCGCCTCCCAGTGATGAGCTCATGAAGAACAACACCAAAGCTCCAGACATCACTCTTAGCAGTCAGCTTACCAGTGTGAACATACTCTGGTGCAGCATAACCTATGGTGCCAACAACCTTTGTGGAGAGGAAATAAGTTATTTATTCCTCATATCAGCAGAACATTAGGATCACAAATAAAGCAAACAACAATGTTATTCTCACACTACTTTTTTTATACTACTTTCACACATTCTCTCATATATGTTATTTTATTATTATCTATCAATCTCCACTACTATTTGTTTTCTAAACCATCATTACCACCTCATACATTTAATTCAATAAGTAATGAAAAAGTGAAAAATATATAATGTGCTACAAATAAGCTTCCAAAAGACAAAATATTCTAATGTTATCATACAATATTATCAAAATTATCAAATTTCCAGCAAAGAAATTTTAAAGTACAATTTAACAAATTTTCTCCAGAAATTAGACATTTTCTTACTGATGTTGAGACATGGCCGAATCCTTCCGTGGGACCTTGCCTAGCAAGTCCAAAATCAGAAAGCTTTGCATTGAAGTCCTCATCCAGCAGAATGTTGGACGTCTTAAAATCCCGAAATATTAGCTGCACAAGTTGAAAAGGTATAATAATTTGTGTTCATAAAATAATGTTGTACTTGTACAGATGAAAGCTTATGCAAAATACTGTGAAATAATATAATCCCGAAAGAGAACCATTCACAAAGTTAGAAAGAATAAAATTATAGCAAAAGCACAAGGGATCATTGTAACAGATTCTAAACCATTTTTCATGACAAATTGGAAAGTCTAGAAAACAAGTTCTCGACTATTGTATTTCAGTTTTACTAGAGCTATTAAAAACAATTTGAATGTTCAACTTTGTTTGTTGGTCCACCATTGTGGGTTATAAATTTTTATTAGTAGATAGTGCTTAAAAACTCATTTAGGGGCTGTTTGTTTAGCTTATCAGATAATGTATTTTCTCATTCTCTTACAGGGAGAATGACTTTTTGTTAAAGAGAAGTTGTTTTATATTTGGATGCAATAATTTAGAAGAACTTTTGAAGTAAGGTGAACAATTTTAGAAATAAAGGTTTCTCTCTCTTCTTATTTTTCTCCTTATCAATAAAAGTTAAAAATTTTAACTTCTCCTTATATGAAGTTTTTTCAATTTCTATTAATTTATCCGTTTTTTATAAACTCAAACAAACATATATATTTTTATTAAAATATATTATTTTTAAAAAAATAATTTATTTTTAAAATAAGTTTATACAAACATAATTTATTGTATCTTTTTTTATTAAAGATTTTATAAACAGAATATAAAGGCTCTGCCTTTAGTAAACAAACAATGACCATAGACCTAAGGTCCTAAGCAAGCCGTTTTCTTGATATGTGAAAAAGCTACAATGCCTTGTACTTTACCAATCATATCAAGTTCCTGAACTACTATGGGCAAATATTTTAATACACTGATTGAATGCTCCAAAGCATGTAAAGATTCTGTACCTGAAAATCCATTTCTTCATGCAGGTACGCCAAACCACGGGCTGCGTCTAGTGCAATTTTTAATCTTGCCATCCATGTGAGCGTTGATGGTACTCGAGCCAAAAGATGGTCTTCCAAGCTTTTGTTTCGCATAAGCTCATAGACCAAAAGTCGTTGAATCCCCCTTTCATCCTCTTCTGCACAATATCCTACTAACTTGACAAGATTTGGATGCTTGACTACACCCAACAAGTTTACTTCATTAATCCACTCCTTATGCCCCTGGAAACTAGAAATGCAAGAGAGAGAAATCCCCCAATAAGATAGCCCCCCCAATCAATCCCTGAAGCTAAAAAGAACTAGAGCATGCAAAGTCTAAACTCTAACAAAATATAATATTCCCATTCGAAAGGAATAGAAGAAACTCATGAAAGCTTCATATAAGCAAGGTAAACAAGTAAAAGGGTTTTTGACAATCCAGTGGAGTTTTGCTTCAAAATTCCAAATGCAATTATTATTATAACTTAATAATGTAAATTTGGATACGCTGAAGGAAATGAGTATAGCTGAAATTGAATAGTATTGTTGAAGGGTGCTCAGATTTGTAGATACGTCTTTCATCAGTCTTCTTAAGGGGTTGAGATATAAATACAAGCAGAATCAGTAGGCTATGATATTCTAATGCTATTCGCTGCAAATGCTGGTTCATGAAGTAATTCAGATTTCAGAATAAAACCAAATAAAACTACAGAAGGAAAATATGCACAATCTGCCTTAAAATCCAGAGTAGAAAATCCTGAATGCAGAGAGGTATATGTGTGGGCATAAAAAGAAAGAAAGAGCATGCCTGGTGTCCATTACGATTCAACTGCTTGATTGCAACATCAATCTTCGAATCAGAGCCATAATTTGCATCCTCATTGGGTACCCTGACAACTCCTTTGTACACGCAACCAAACCCACCCTCCCCAATCAACAGCGCCCTGCTGAACCCACGCGTTGCCGATTTAAGCTGAGAGAGTGAAAACACGTGCAGATCATTAGCTCGCCTCTGAGATAAGAACTCATGGAAGCCAATGGTATCAGAGAAGTCCCTGGAGTCCGAGTCAAATTCGGACCTCCGGGTGTCTATACTACTAGAAGCCACGCTGAGAGAGCGAGCCCATGAGACTCTGGAAGCCCTGGAGACGACGCCGTCTTCATCTTCCTGTCTTTCTCCGTTTGAGAAATGGAAGCACTTCATTGCGGTAAATGCAGGAAACAGAGAGATAACGAGAAATGGAAGGAACTAAGCCATGAGTATAGGAATTGTTGGGAGAGTGAAAAAATATAAATTTGAATACTAAGCAGCCATTGGTGTGAAAATCAGTAGATTACAGAGGAGCAGGTGATTCTTTATCGTTTGTTTTTCTGTGATTTTTGCGTGCACTTGAAAACCCATTTTTACCCATAGTTGTCGGGCTCTTGCGTTTCTAGCAGGGTTTTAAGAGAGAGAGAGAGAGAGAGAGAGAGAAGATGGGGTCAGAGAGAGGACATCACGGGGGAGAAGCGCAGGTGGGGCTATCAGGATCAGTGTGGTGCTTGCTGGAGACCGGTTACAGATAAGGTTAGATAATCGTCAGTCGAATTGAGAATACCAAATCAATGAACAAATTTGGGAAAAAGAAACAAAAACAAATCATTGAACCAAAAGGAAAAGGGGTATACCAAATCACTTATCACGGGAATTGAAGTCATTTTTTATTTTGAAAATGAGCACGCAAAATCAAGACTAGCAATCGTCATCATCTGCGCGTATGATGATGGTTTTTTAACGAAACACTTGAAATATTCAAAAAAATTTTATTTTTAGTGATATCGAAATGAAACGATATTTCAGTGAAATATCAATGAATCATAAGATTTCGGTTTGTTTCGGCGAAAATCAAACGAAAAGCACCGAAATGAAACAAAACGAAACGAAAAAAAAGAAAGAGAGAAGAGTTGTTCAGAACCAATATTAAGAAGAATCTAAACCTATTTTAAATTCTGAAACTAAAAGAAAATAAAGAAACTGATAAGATTGAGAAAAGTTTAAATCTCTTTTAAAATTTTTATTATTATTTGTCATATTATATCGTACAGCTTATACCTTACTTTATGATAGTATTATTTATATTTTTCATATTCAATTATTAAAATAAAATATTTTATTTTTATTATTATTTTGTTTCTTCTAATAAACTATATTTGAAAATTGAAATATCAAAAAATCTATAAAATTAGAACAAAAACATGCACT
>JASKGM010000005.1:14128583-14144569 GCA_034509205.1 Ceratonia siliqua
TCACCCTTGCTAACCCAGAAGAATGACTCATACACTAGTTGTTGAATGGCATTGCATCGAGAAGTGTTGAATAATCTGATTAATCTCCTGTAGGTGTGGGTCTATCAACTGCAAAGTTGAGAACATAGCCGTTGAACCTGGGAAGAGGTACTACTTGACAGTGAATAAACGCCACTTCTCCCATTGCTCAAGCATGTCATGTTAAGTTGGTTTCCGATTTGGGTTGACTACAGCATCGCAGCAGAAAAAGTTAAATTTCAATACTAACATGGACAAATGAAAATAACCCTATAACAATCTCCTGAAATGTTTGAAACTGAACCTCATTAAAACATCTATGGATTTAGCAACCAAACAATATATTCAGACTACCAGATGACCAGATGACTGGTATTCTTGAGTAAATGCCTACAAACTAGGTTTTCAAGTCCGGACTTACTTTTATTTTCTGCAATTCAATTTTCTTGGGAACAATATACTGTCACCCATGTTCCAGAAACCAGAATATCAATCCATGGGGAAGAGAGACAAGTATATTTTTAAAACGATTTTCTTTGCACCCAGTTAAATACCTAATTCAATCTATCATTAGAGCTTACAGCTCTAGGAAGCTGCACGAATGGAAAGTACACAAGAAAGGAGTAGCAGCATCGTTCACCTCACAGTAAACTTCTTGTGATTTGCAGCTCCATTTTGAGGTAGGGACACAACTTAAATAACGACACCATGAGCAATAATCATTCAAGTTAACCGCTCGAAGGAGCAGAACCAGCCCAGTTACCAATCTGTCAAACAAAATTATTCAACTTTCAGATTTGGGAGTCCTGATATAATGATGCAAGGCACCAAATAAAGATTTGTTTGACATCAAATATATTTAAGGCTTCACAAATTATGCCATTAAGAATTATTTCATCTTATACCATGTGCAAAGTTTCAAAAACATGTATCAAGTCCTAATCACAAGTAGCCTCCACAGTACAATCAAAAGATTCAGAACCCTAGCAAAACAAAATTATCAATTCCAAAAAATAAAAAGGAAAGGAAAGAGAAGTTACCCAGCAGTCAGCAGTATGAAAGAGATGACCCACAGTACATACTGATAAGGTTTGTGCTTAGATTTCACAGGAGGTGCAGAATATCTAGAACGAGAATTTCTTTGGCTAACCCATTCAAACTGGGGGCGAATCAAAAAGACAAATCCAAGAAGAAAACCAGAGAGAAATCCTCCAATGTGAGCAAAATTATCCACATGTGGAAGGAGTCCAAGAGCTAAATTGATTATAATGATGACAATAAGAGTCAACAATGCAGCACACTGCACAACAACCAAAAAATGGAAAGGAAAAGATACTATAAAATTACTATGGCACATAGACAGAGCAGATTATTTATTAGCAATTGCCATGAAATTTAACACATTCATTCACCTTATTAGCATAAATCGTCCAATTTGTCAAGAGCTCCGATAGCATCCCTCCAAGTAAGCCAAATAGTGCACCAGAGGCACCAACAGAGATACCTGATTGTATAAATAGAGCAGACAACAAACTTCCGCCAAAACCAGATATCAAATACAGCAATCCAATTCGAGCTGCAAAAGGAAAAGCAAGGTAGAAATTACAATCTGAAATTGTGAAGGTAGAATTGTTATTTGTTAGTTCACTCCAGTTCTACATAATTGTTGTGTTTCCTTCACAGCTTTTATGTAACAAACACCCCATGATGAAAATTCTTCTTAATGAAACAGTGTAATCATATATTGGAACATTTCTTATTTACTGACATATATTATTACAATATGGTGAAGCCCCATAAAAGATAATATAACAGTGTCTTAATTCTTCTTTAGTTATGGCAAAAGTTTTAAACGCATAATGAAGCTTAATATGTTGCCAAATCTTTCTCTAGGTTCACAGGCACTTCTCTATATAATTCAAGCTGAATGCCCTGATCTTTCCTGAAAGGCTTCTTGTTATTTCATTCATCAACACTCTATAATTGGTATTCAAACAGTTCACAAGTCCCTGGAAGATATGGACCTACTTCCATATTTTGCAAGTTGGAATCTTTGAAAATTGCTTTTTATGTATATGGTTACAGATAGAAATTGAACATTTAATTTGTGTCATAGACACAATTCACACATGGAAAATACATGGCTCACTGGCTCAGTATCAAAATCAATAAATCATACCAAATCCAAATTCTTGTTCAAGCCGGATTCCAATAAAAACAAGGCTCAACATGTTGGCAAGTAAATGGATAACCCCAGCATGCAACCATATACAAGAGATGAGGCGCCAGGCCTGGTGTCTATGAACCATTTTATCCACTTCTAGAGCACCCATCTTTTCTAATCTGAAGAACACCGATGTCAGTAGGACATAAAATAAGTCCAACAAATATGACCACAACGCAAATCTAAAAATTACGGGCGCAAAACCCAACACAAATTCCGTATTTTCAGACAAACATATCTTTCAAAAAATTGGTCATGAGAAAATAATGGCCATTTGATTTATTTGAACAGGAATCATCCAACAGTTGCTGAGTAATGCGAAAACTAAAACAGCAGATATAACTTAATATAAACAGATAATGGATATGCTATCATAATCGTTGTTATGGTGGAGCCTAATCAGCCCTTTTTGAGCAGATATATGACAGCCTTGGCCCTTGGCAGATATTACACCGCAAAACTTTATATAATCCATATTACCGCGAAGTTAGAGAGCGCCAGATTATGTAATTAACACATGATAATAGCCCTGACCCATAAGCAACTTAGTTTTTTACATAAGATAAAGTGCAAGCAAGGGAGAAACCGAACTCACGCTGATGAAGAAGGACCAAAGAGGGGATTCTCTTTAAGGGGCTGAAAAGAAAATCTGCCCAGAAAACTACCAACGCAAGAAGAACCCATGGAATGCTTGGGACAATTATTTACATACATGGTGACAACGAATGCGACGATATTGGCGGTCACAAAGCACGGCACCAGCCATGGTAACCACCGCTTAAACGGCCTGGGGTCGCGCGTGACGGGATTTATCGGCAATGGCGACAGCCTCCGCTGCCCTGACGGAGGAGTGAGTGCATCCCCCGGATAGACAATGTTGTCCCCACGCCGTGAATGAACTTTAACCTCAACACCGGCCGAAACTGGGTCCCTCTCCATCATCCTTTGTTTGATAAAAAGTAGGAAATTTGACCAAATATTTGAACATATAATTCTCAATATGGTCTGATCAATGTAGCTTCAAGTGCCCAACAACAGGTTGAAAATTTGAAGGTACCAATTCCCAAAATCAAACAAAGGGCGGTTGCTTCCTAAGAAATGGAGAAAAACTTGCAAGAAGAGACGAAGTAAGGGGAAGTACTTGTTTTTCACATATTCAGAATGTCGCTGATTGTTGGGTTTGGAGGAGATTGCTTACCAACTGTGATGGCAATGTTTGGTTTGTAACCAAGTAACGATATTATCATGTAACTTAATACACACTATTTTATTCTTACACCGGTAAATTTACACTCTTTTTTTTTTTTCACTAATTCTTACATATAATATTTAATTATAAATTTTTTTATAATTTATAATTTGATATAAAATTAAAAATAATAAAATAAAAATAGTGTCAATTAAATTAGTATTATCATTTCTCTATTGCTCAAGGCAGTTCCGCAGTTCCAGGAGAATTCTAGCTGTTTTTTTTTTTTTGGTGTATGTGATATGTTTTTTATTAAACAATTTTTGCAATAACATAATCATTAAAAGTAATTATTATTTTAATATTTTTGTTGTCTAATTTTTTAATAAAGTAATAAAGTAACAGCAAAATACTCACTTTTTTCTTTTGTAAAGAAAGTTTATTTCAAATGTAGTTTGATAAAGAAAAAAAGAAAGTTTTATTTCACATGTAGTTTGATAAAGAAACAGAGTACACACCAACTAGAATATGATATAATTTTTACTTTTGATTTTTATGTAATTGATTCCTTATAATTTTAATAACTTTTATTTTGATCTTTATTGTTAAAGATTCACTTAATAGCGTTAATATCGTCGTTGAAATGGTTAGAAATTAATTGCATGACAAATTCACACATAGGCATAACATGTGATTAATTTTTTTAATATTTTAACAATAATATTAACTATATTAAGTGGATATTTGACAACAATTACTAAAATAAAAATTATTAAAATTGTAAAAATTCAATTAGAGCATAAAGTAAAAGTTATTGAAACTGTAACAATTCAATTGAACGAAATTAAATTATAAAGATCAAAATAAAAATTAAATGAAATTGGAGAGACTAAAAGTCATATTAACTCTATTTTAAATTACATTAAATTGGAATTGTTGCATTGGGTAAGCTAGTTAAGTCCAAGACAATAATTGGTTTGTTTCAAAGCTAACTTGGGAAAGAATCTTATGCTTATTAATCACTAAAATACCGAGTAATATATTTATTATATTGATCCTCCTAGGCAAACGTATTAACAATTAGGAAGATTTTAATGTACCTAAACATCCTCGACCTCTTACCCTTTAGGCTTCAGCAATCAGCATACCATCTATGCTTCATTAAACTCTGCAAGCAATTCCTGTATTGCCTTTGAAGCAATACCTGCTTGCATTCATTTTCCACTCTCATTCCTTGACGATGCAGGATAAGACGAAAGCATGAGATCCTTTGGGAAGGAGGTGGAGAAATGGATCAACAAGTATTGGTTCCTAGTTTTAGCCTCTTTCTTGGATGTCATTTCCCACAAAGTCACTAAAAGGAATTAAGTACCTGCAAATGGTAAAATGAGAAATTAACAGTCAAGTTCTTTTCTTCCAAGGTGTTGATGGAATTCCTATTGTACTTATGTCTTCAAAAGATATAATATTATAGGGGTGAGAATGAAGAAGAGATAGATGTTGATGGGGTCAATAAACAGAGTGGGGGTTAAACTGGAGGATTGTGTTATAGTTAATTGTGATAACCAATTAATCATCCCTGTACTGGTCGTCCATGAATTGAGCTCCCTAGACCATGCCCTTGAATTCACACCTAATTTTATGAAAGGAATATTCGCATCAGTATTACAAGGACTTGCTTTCAAGCTAGCGTTTGTAGTCCAACGGTTAGGATAATTGCCTTCCAAGCAATAGACCCGGGTTCGACTCCCGGCAAACGCAATATTGCTTTTTGAGATGCTTCATAATCTCTAATGAAATGGTTGGAAGTCAGTTGTGGCTACTGCTGAGGTAATTTTTTTTCTGCACAAGTTGAGTTGAGACTAGTCTGTTTGCGTCCTCTTGATATGGTCCCACATTGGTTGCAGTATGAGCCAGCTCCGATGTTTTGGTTTCATCACCTTTATTCCTATATATGTGTCTGAAATCTACTGTGATATGATGTATTTCGTTCAGTGATATAATGATTAGGTTCCTTTTTATTATTTGTTTCTCTATATTTGAGAGAATATTGGCGGGTGATGTGGTTGTACTGTAGTATGTCTATGGTTTTTGCAACAGTGATGCATCCTGTTTCTGGCATTTTGGAGAGAGTTCTACGTAGTTTGTACGACTTGCATAACAGACAGTGGAGAAAGTAATCTTAACAAGCGTATAAATTGATCATCGGAACTATGCCTGCAAGCACCTTTATTTCAGGGTTCAACCCAAACAGAATTTTGATTGTCATGAACTCTGCAGTCCATAATTTGCTACAACACGTGGTGTCGTTAGGAATGCTGGATAAAAACAGCTATTTACCACGGAAACCAGAAGAAGTTAGTCTGTTCATGCTCTGCAAAATCAAATCGTTTTACAATAAGACAAGTAAAGCAGATAACCGCCACCTCAAAGATTTTTCTCATTGTTTTCAGGGCGACGAGTACGGTCCTTCATGTAATCTCAATAAATTCTCTTGAATGCCACCGAAGATTAAAGATATTAGCAAAACCTCCAAAGCCCAGCCAATCAGAAGTGTGCTAAACTGTAAACTAGGATCCAGGAAAGCTGCAGCCATGCGAAAAACAAGTCAGATTAATGAACAGTTCAAGCCCGATATTTTCTTCCTTAGTGCGCAAAAGATTCATTTTCTGCAGTTGACTCAGTAACGCCGAAGATAACAAACTTACCAGGAAGAAAGTTATAGAAGCAAAAAGCCCCTCTTGGAGGAGGGCCCCATGACCGCCAAACTCTTCCTCGTCAACCTTTATTATTATGGCATAATAACCATATATAATTCCAGAGGATAACACTAAAAAACTGCAAAAGGGAAAAAAAAAATTCAACAACGTTATAAAGAAAACATCAGATTCATATAGAAAATTATTAATCAGTAACAGCGCAGATGGTATAAAACTGCAATGTTAAATTTCAATCAAACCTTATAAGAAAAAACTACTAGGAAATAAGGATTCTAATTTAAACAAATCAGTTTTCTAGAGCTAAAGAAGCAACATGAGATTGGCAATTCGAACCTGACAAAGTTCATACATAATAAAGCCTTAATGATTCATCGAATCTTATGTAATACATGCTAGTACAAGGAACAATTTCTACTAGACAACGCCAAATGATCTCTATACCTTGCAACTCATTTATGAATTTAATTTCAATAGGCTATAAAATATTTTTGAATGAAACGAAAATAAAACAAAATATGCAGCCTTTACAAATAAGAATACCAATGATAAAAATGAATAATGACATTGAAAGATGTACTGCCGCCTTAGAGGCCACCTCCCCTATTGGTGAGTGTATGCTGCACTTGCACAATAAAACTACAAACCTCAGTGCACATATACTCATATAGGCAATTTCCTAAATTTCATATACAGAGCAACAACTCAATATGCAAAGCACCCACCATTTTTATTTTTTATTTTTGTCATAATCATTGGTAAAACAGCCATCTTTCCAGTGTCCCCTCATCTCCAGTCGTAAACTCCTAGTCTGATGGAAATCTTGTTAACAGAAGTTAATCCTTATTCCTACGTCATACGATTCATAGTACAAACATAAACTCCTTCCAATGACATCCATCTGCCGGCATGAGACTGTATCCTAGTACTATGTTTTATCCAACCAACAAGGGAAGAGGGAGTGGGGGAGCAAGATTGTCAGAGTTGATGTTTCCAGATGTATGATTGAAGACACAAAGCAATCACAGTGAATGAATAACACCGTTCAAATTGTTTATACATGATATCACAAACTGCTGTGAATAAGAGAATTCTGGTATGGCAATGTCATAACGGCATAACAACTTTGAGATCAACATATCGAGTTTGATTAAAACACACACACTTACAGGATAAACCATATTCCCCCGACCAAAGGTATAGTACCCCAAAGTAATCCACATACAACGCCGAGCACTTGTCGAATCCAATGCAATACGTCTCCCAATTGATCCTATATGGGGGGCGGGGAAGAGATAGAGAAAGAGCGAGACGGATGGTTAGCATAGTACCATCAATTTAATTACTACATAGAAACACATATTAAAAGGAGATCATGTAATTAATAATTCCAATTGCAGCTTTCTATGGTACTTAATCAGACACAAGAATCTGAAAAATATGACGCGATTTATTTGTTTACATTGAACAGATTAAGAGATAAAGTTTCCCGAATGCATTACTTCAACCAGAATATAGAAATACAAAAGGCCAATAATTCAAATCGGTATGCCTAAAGATAATGATTTCGGTTTAGCTCAATTTCAGTAAACTACTCGGCAGTTAAGAAGGATGAGAGGAGAAAAAGCAACACGAACCAAAAAATATACATCCTCGGTCAAAGAAATAAAGTGCAAACCTTGTCCCATGAAGCTTCGGGATCGAGCAATTTGGCGAATTTGGAAGGGGACAGATGACCATTCTGGTGCTGCTGTTGATAATTGAATTTAACAGATTTCCCTTCTTTCATAGTGAGAAGCCAATAATTCAGCAAATAAGATTCACGAGAAACAGATAAGATTAAACGAGTAATCGAAAACGAAGTAATTCATAAAAAGTTCTGATTCTTGAATGGTAATCGTGAATCTAGCTCTAAATTATTAAAATCGTGAATACTGAAGATGAAAGAGTATTAGGGTTTTGGCAAAGAAAGTAGCAGAAAGCAATGAAGGAATGGTTGAATTGAAAGTAAAAACAAAAGAAAAAAAGAATCTGAATTAGAAAATCAGTAGAGGAGAGGAGTGAGAAGATAAAAAATTGCCAAGGCTTCTCAATATAAGATTAGACCTGTGTCAAGTTATCAACTATCAAATATCAATGGCACAATGCTGGGTTGTATCCACTCGCCACTGCCACTGACACAGTTATAATTAAATGTTACTAAAATTGGTTAATTAAAAATAAGAAAATATATTAGAGAAAGCCAAAGAGGTACGTGATAGGATTGATTATTTTGGGCCTCCCTCCCAGGTTTGGTACTGGGCCGGAACAGGGTAGCCCAGCCCACTTTAGAGCTCCATTTTTCACTGACTGCGTTGGTATTAGGCTCGCCCACGCGCCATGAGAGAAGCGTGTGTTACGTTGACATTAAAGTTAAACACTTTGAACGGAGAGGACTCGAAACGAAGCAAAACCGCCCCCCTCAGCCTCGCTGCTCTCTGAATTCACAGATCCTACCACTCTCGCTTTTATTCATCTTTATATAATTGTATTGATCTTCGTCAAGGATTCACTGTCTCTTTCCTACCACAGTTTCATTTGCTTCTCTTAGGCAGCGTTGAGGATCCATTGCCTTTTCTATTGGTTTTGATTGTCTACTACTGCCTTGATCTTTGAATTAGGGTTTTAAGGAGAGAGATGGGTAGCCCCAAGAAGAATGACAGTAAGGGTTTTTTCGCTGCCATGACATCTGGCTTGTCCATGTTCGGCAACGCTATGCACCGATCTGTCAACGGGTACTTCATCTTTTTGCTTAAATGAGGTCAAACATAGAATAATTATCCGTAATTCCGTAATTTTTCTTTAGCTGGAAGTGCCATTGATATCACCTGATAGTTGTGCGATATTGAAAAGGCTTAAATTTTGAGAGGAGGATGTTGGCTATGAGCAAATAAGCTGGGATTGAATTATTAATAATTATTTGGAGCTGGATTTGAAGTTCCCTAGGCCTACGGTCAGGCTCACTTGTGTGTTTCAACTTGCATTGGGATTGCGAGCAGTAGGCAGTTTATATTCCTCTATTACGTACCTAAGTGCGCAATTATCCGGGTCCATATTGTATGCTTCATGTGGATTGCACTTACATGCCGCTTAGGATTTGTGTGTTCAAGACATATAAAGTGTATACAACACTAGTATAATACATATCAAGTATATAGAAAAATCATACACTTTAAAGTAATAATAAATAAATGTTAGTTATCATACAGTATTAGTCACGGTAAAGTCAAACTGATATTATAGTGTACTTGTTATTTCACAAGGAAAAGGAATATTTAATAGCATCCCCAGTAACAGGTGGTTATAAAGATTAAAATGGGAGATAAACTTTTCTCTGTCTGCATTGTGTTCCTCCTTGTCCATGTTTTTGCTTCCTGGCTCTCAAGTCTCAACTCCACACTAGTGAAACTTATTGGACAGAAGGATCTTTTCTTGTCATCAAGGATCTGTATTCAATAGTTAATTTGAACAATCCTGACTTACTACGTTGCAGCACTTGGTTATTTTATTTTATTTTTTTCCTTTCTTTCTTTCTTTCTTTGCTTTGATGACTCTAAAGTGTAAACTGACTCCCATTTATGTAAATGGGTTATGAACAGTCCCATGTTAGATCCTTCCTGCTGTTACTCTACATTGTGTTCACTGTGTGAAGGAATAGAAAATGTTTGAACTAGAAGAAGTAATTGTCTCTTTTTCAAAATAGAAAGTTATCAATTTCTAGCTTTCACAAGAAAAGCCAATGGAAGGTTTATACCAACATTTTGGTGCATTGACGTCATTCCATGAAGATGTCGGCCAGTTTCATTGCAGTCTTTATATCCTTCTGTGGCTCTTGTCAGTTTCCTCACTAAGAAATGTTTTAATTTGGAGAAGAATATTGTAGGCTCATGTATATGTTTCTCCTTTGATTCTAGGTTGCTAGGATATGAAGGGGTAGAAGTTATAAATCCTGAGGGAGGTAAAGATGACGCAGAGGAGGAAGCTCAGAGAGGAAGATGGAAACAGGAGGTTCTTATTTAGTTAGTTTAATTTTTGGATAACTAGGAAAAAATTTATTTCTTCATTCTTATCTTTTTCTGTTATTGTTTTATTCCAACTCCCTGTTTTGACATTTAAAATGCTCTTGGCAGTTATCATTACTCCTCTTCCCTTAAATTATTTAATTGTTTGTTGTTTTTAGTTTTGTTGAATGGTGAGCATAAGTATGCTGCAAATTTTTTTATTTTATTTTCCTTTTTCACTTCTTTGGTATATGATATACCTCATACATGCTGGTAGTCTGAATCTGCACATTATTATCCCTCACTTCCCTTTATGGCTCTTGTGCGAAGGAAAGAGATAGTTATTGGAAGATGATGCAAAAATATATAGGCTCAGATGTAACATCAATGGTGACACTTCCTGTTCTTATTTTTGAGCCCATGACTATGCTTCAGAAGATAACAGAGGTTTGTGCAGTTTTAATTTTTTCCATTGTTAATGCTTTGTTTATTTGTTTGTATTGTATGTTTTATCACTTGATTGAAGTATGAATTGCTTGAACTAGTTGATGGAGTACTCCTACCTGTTAGATCGGGCAGATGAATGCGAGGATCCTTACATGCAATTGGTGTATGCCTGTGAGTTCATTTTTGCCCTTATATTTATCTTTTATTTTAATCCTTTGTCCAAATGAAATAAATATTTATCTTATATTTAATGAAGGGCATACTTTTAGATAGGAATGAACGGCAAAAGAGAAGCAACATGAAGCAGTCTAACTAGTTTTGACCAAGAATTGGCATTATTGACCTCAAATATTTCACGCTAAGGCTTTGTGTAGTAGTTCTTGTTCTTGTTACTCCATTGAAGTATCTATTATGTATATCTATGTGTTTTCTAATCATTAATTTACTATCGTAATCTATGTAATTATCACAGCATCATGGGCTATATCTGTGTACTTTGCATACCAACGAACCTGGAAGCCTTTTAATCCAATCCTAGGAGAGACTTATGAAATGGTTAACCATGGCGGAGTTACATTTCTTGCAGAACAGGTAGCTTTTTAAGTATGCAATTCTCATGAAACTCTTTGCCATTTTTCAGTCCTTAATTTTCTTCTTATTATTATTATTTTAATTCAGGTGAGTCACCATCCCCCAATGAGTGCAGCGCACGCTGAGAATGAGCACTTTACATATGATGTGACTTCAAAGTTAAAAACTAAGTTTTTGGGAAACTCTCTTGATGTTTACCCTGTTGGAAGGTGATCTATATGCTACATTTGTTTAGTGGATTATCTCTGATATGTCGTTGTATCCTTACAGTCACTCATATTGTGTGTATTCTTCTCATTGCCGCATTTACATGCCACAGTCTAACTTAAAGAGTTTGCTTCTCATCACTCTGTTCTTAAAAGCTATTTTATTTTAAATTGAATAGACTGGGTTGAGTATTTTCTAGTTGGGTCTACCCTATAAGGGCATTTGATGTATGTGTGTCATGTTGGTTCCAATTTAAATAGAATGCCTTGTTCAGCAAATAGAATTCCGAAAATCTACCCACAATTTCTCCATTGTCAGTTTCATAATGAGACTAAAGAGACTTGATGAATGGTTTTTATCAGATTCAGTCTGTGTAGTGGTGTCTGGTTATGCAATAAATTATGTCTTCATTTGACCTTTTCTGTTCTTAATAGAATTGTCATTATCATTATTATTTTTTGTTGTCAATTGTCATTGCTAGCTGGGAAGTAATTATATGTTTGTGCCTTTGTGGATCATTGCTTGTAGAACACGTGTGAACCTCAAGAGGGATGGTGTAGTCTTAGATTTGGTTCCACCTCCTACAAAGGTTAACAACCTAATATTTGGCCGGACTTGGGTTGATTCACCTGGAGATATGATAATGACGAATTTGACAACTGGAGACAAGGCTGTCCTTTACTTTCAACCATGTGGATGGTTTGGGTATGTAACATAATTATTTTTTATCATTGTTTTTCTAAATTAATACAAACGTTCTAATAGGTTTGTATTATTACTAGGGTTCATATTTCAACTTGAGCAATTTTTTTAGTGCTATTATTGGTTGGACTTTGATGTATATAGAGATGACATTGATTTTATTGGAGTAATATGTCAATAAGTATTCTTGATTCACTTGACTAGTAGTTTTGGTCAACCAGTAATGTACCATTATATGCATGTTAGAACTGCGTTATTTCAAAACAATTAAGTGACTGTATACTCTTTTTCCCCGCCATCTATAAGTCCTATATTTTACTTCACTGTTGTCCTTTCAGCTGTTAATATTTTTTGTCTCTTCTCTTTGTCAATTTATACTTCAAACTATATGGTGTTATCATACTGAAACTTGCTTATGTTGCAGATCTGGTCGCTATGAAGTGGATGGATATGTTTATAATTCTGCCGAGGAGCCTAAAATATTAATGACAGGGAAGTGGAATGAGTCAATGCGTTATCAACCTTGTGATTTGGACGGAGAGCCTCTTCCAAACACAGAACTGAAAGAGGTAAATTTCTTATGATCTTCAGAATGATGACCATAAGCAATTATCAGCTGTTGGATCACATTGTTACAAATACTACAATTCTTGCTGTTTTCTTGGTCTCTCTGTTTGATGACAAACAAATGCCCATTCTGGCATGCTTGGTAGGATAGAGTCATAGAAACTGGTAGAGAAGGCCAAAATCATTTTCTAATCCTGCAATTTTTGCAGGATAAGTATCATGGAGTTGTGGACCCATGCAAATATCATCAATCCATCACCTTTCTCCCTACCCAGTCCACTCTACCCATTCCCTTTCCTCAAAAGAAGGAAAATTTTTTTTCTCTCCTATTTTATTTCCTTCCAACCATGCAAGCAGTAACATAGCATTTCTTTAATTTTAATATCATTACTTTCGTATTTGTTTATTTTCATTCTTGTATAGCGAACCCTTGAAGTTTTCAGAATAATATATGATTGTGCTATTTAATTTCTTGAGAAACCTGAATTTGTGCTTATGATTATGACGTATCATTGTAACTAATGGGCACAAATCAATTAAGAAATTTCACGATGAGATGGAGGATATATTCAAGTATCATTTGATGATTTTTGATGCATTACATGTCTTTCTGTGTGTGCAAAAAACCAATTTCAAATACATTGCTGTCAAGATTCTGACATGCCACTTTTAAATAGAAGTAATTTTGCTTTTGGACTGGTGATATTTTAACTGGTAAAGTAACAAATACTTCAAAGTTACTAATCATGGTCATTGGGATTTGTTCTGTATATTCTGCAGGTATGGCATGTTGCTGATGTTCCGAAGAATGATAAATTCCAGTATACATATTTTGCACATAAAATAAACAGCTTTGACACGGCCCCTCGGAAGTTGTTGGCATCAGACTCTCGTCTACGCCCAGATAGATATGCACTTGAGATGGGTGATCTGTCCAAAGCTGGAGCAGAAAAGAGCAGGTCCCTTCCCTTTCTTTCGTCTGCTCCTGAAAAAATGTTAGAGCATTATAGACTAGAGACAAGATAAATATAAAATTCAGTAAAGGTTTTAAACGGTCTATGTTGACTTCTAGAATTATTCACAATTGAGTTTCACCACGCGGATGCTCTGATGTTTTCCAGTGAATTTATGTTGTGTTTGTTCCCTTACAGTTTGGAGGAGAGGCAGCGTGCTGAAAAGAGAACCCGAGAGGTGGAAGGGCTCATGTTCACGCCAAGATGGTTTGATTTAACTGAAGAAGTGACATCTACTCCTTGGGGTGATTTGGAAATCTACCAATATAATGGGAAATACACTGAACGTCGGGCGGCTATAGATAGCTCTGGCAGCATTGATGATGTTGATGTTAAATCAATAGAATTCAATCCATGGCAGTATGGTAATTAGGCCACAAAGTGAGGTATTTCCAAGTATTTTGAGTTTTTGGATGCTGCCGTTAGTTCATTTAACTTTCTAATGATACATGGAAGGCATCTGTTGTTTGTTGGCTTGTGTACATTGTATCGGCAGTTCATAATTCTATCTTAAATGATCTTAGTATTTTAAATGTGATGTAGAATGTTTTCCATGGCACTTCCTATTGTTCCTGACTTATACAAGAAACCCTTTTCATGGTTGTTTATCCATTGGCTATTTCTATCCTACATCTAGAGGTATCCTTACTACACTTCTTCACCGCACAATCTAATGGTGGATGAATCAAAGGGGCAGATATTGGTAGTAGGGATACCTCCAGACGTAGGATAGCAATAGCCTAATCCATTATTGTTGAGCAAATGAAACTTTTCAAATAAAACATGCGAAACGTTGGAGGATGCTGGTTTCCCTACTATTCCTGTCATGGTTTTCATTTTAAACACTCGTCTTTAGCATATCCCAATGGAAGAACAAGTTTGATGAGTACTACATGAAGTTGAATCCTTTGTTAGGAGGCACTTAAGATTGAGACCATTACGTGTATCAAAATAATGATTTGATGTATTTTAGTAAAACGAAAAAGGTGGAACTGAGCTATTCTGCTTCGATTTGTAGGGACAAATGTCTACAAGGGGAATGAATATATTAAGTACATCCACAACCTCCTAAAGTTCCAAAACTGAATGGGTTGATTTTTATTGTTATGTTATGCCTCCAGTCCGTTTTATAACACAGCATCAAAGTGAATGGGCATGTTATGTATCTGATTATATGCTGTGGAATTATGTCTCGTCTTGTGTGTGTTCCCCCTCCTCTTTCCAATGGAAAGCATACCATTTGCTCTGCTCTTTTCATTTCATTTCAATTGCTCTATATATAAGATAAATCCTTCCAAGTTCCACCCTGTCCATCACATTGATGATGGATCGATGGAATCAACATTTACAAGAAAAGAATCTGAATCAGACGGCTAGACAATCCAATGATTCATAGGTGAAGTGCTCCTCCTTGTTGCACCCAGCTGGGATGGGGAATCTGGAGCCAGCTATTTAATTAGCTTTATCAATCATGCCCAATGCAAGAAAGCATTACGATGAATCACATGCCTTGTCCAAGTTAATTGAATTAAATATTCGTGAATGTTTTGAGAGCGGAAATTAGTTTTGGTTTCTCTCAATTTAACTCCACACTATTCATTAACCATCTCATACTCTCCAACTGTCACTTTGCTCCCCCTACACAAACGCCAACCTTCCATTCTGGTATCGCCACGTGCAACCATAAACCCCACAACCTCAATTTTGGTCCTCCATCTCTCTCTCTTCTCTTTACTTGCTTATCCGTTCCACTCGTCACCATCCCACGTGTCAATCAACCCATTCACTTCCTTCCCCCTTTTTTTCTTTCTTCTCCCCCACGGGCAGGCCCACAGTATTCATTATGGGACCCAGAAAATTATTTACTATATTCAAAAATTTCCCCATCTTGTGGCCGGGTCCACCACATCACATCCTCCAAACTTAACGCCGTCATATATCTGCTCTCCGTCAACGTTGTTTCCCCGGACGCCCTCCTTTTCGACTCCGTCCGAAAAATTTTAAACGACAAACGCAATAAGATGAGATAAATAACACCCTATTAAAATATAGCTAACAGGGACCTCTGCATTCGCCACGTAGGATTTCCTGATTTCCATCTCCATCCTACGTGGCACGCCTCTAACTACTGCTTATCGCTGCCATTCAAATAAAATACCCAAACACTACTACTTCTGGTCAAATGACGCATCTGCCCTCCCAAATCTTTCCATTACTATTTTCCTTTTTAAAACTAATTATTCAGACCAACATTTTCTTTCTCTATTCCTG